>UELX01000674.1:0-65344 GCA_900480035.1 Eupelmus urozonus | reverse complement strand
CTGCCCGAATGTTCATTTGAATTTTTGAAATTTAATTGAGATAAGGTTAGTCTCGGCTTGTTTGGCCATAAGAAAGAATGAGACAGAGAGTGTTTTTATAACCTTACCATAACGAAAATTCAAAAATTCAAATGATCATTCAGGCAGATATGATAGTGACCCAGTGTACAATACATATGTATACATAATAACACTGAAAATTTTCCGAAAATCTTTTAAAAAACATACCATTCTTTAAATCGAAGTATCCCAAGTCATATTGGTCACAACAAAAATATAGAAAATGCTAATTAAAGTAAAGATAAAATATTAACTTTTTATGAGTTTTTTTTTTAATTTATTACATAAGAAGTAAAACACTTTTTTTAAAAGTTTCGATCAATTGATGATTAATTATTTTTGTATATTTTAGGTAATAATCATCTTTTTGACTTAATACAGGGGACTTTTGTATAATTTTGCACTGGCACCATGTCTTCTGGTCGTGATTTTTTTTTAATACGATTCGTAAACTTTCTTAACTAAATTAGTCATATAATATTCATTAATAAAATATTTTGTCTTATAAAAACGAGTGTCATTACATTTTAGATAGCTAAAGTTTTTCAATGTATTTGATTTGAATAATGTGTCTAAAATAGTAGTAACATTTATTTGAGATAAATTTTCACATAAAGTCTACTTCTAAAATAAAACAGTACGACTTTAAAATTCAAACATGCAAATTGTTAATTGATGAATTCAGAGCGAGAGTCCGCAATTCGCGGTTTTACTGAAGTGATTCACCGAGTTCACTGGTCCATTTCTAATTCACAAGAGAGTTGTAGTTCTGTTATAATTCAGTTATAATTCAGTTTTAGTCTACAAGTACAATATTCCAAAATATTTATCAACAATTACTAATGTTATTAGAGACTTTAGATTTTACTATGTGTTTTAAAAAATCAAAGAATTTCCGAAATTATATTTATATAAACAAGAACAAATCCAGGCAAATTTCTCAATTCCGAAGTTGTTACAATTTATTAATTACTATAACGAATAAGAAAGAATAAGTTATTAAAGTAATGCTTAGCTATTGCTAAATTTAGTTTAAATTAAATAAATTTTTACGTTCGGCATGTTTAATACAAATATACATTTTGCGGATCAGTGCTCCATACTGTGTCTGGATAAAGGCATTTTTTAAACAATATTTCTCAAAGTTTTTCTAAATAATACCAAAGAACCTAATGTATTATGCCCGTCGAAATAGAACCAGCAAGTCAGTAAGGAATACGAGGGCTGAAGTCGAGATTTCTCGGTGTGCGCGAGGGGGCTATTGCTCGCCAAATTCGGGTGATCAGTAGAGGAGTGTGATTTCATGGAACAGTGCGCGTCTGAATCTCATACCTCTAAAATAGCGACGCTCCCTATCAGTATCACGTACCCTTTTACGTGCTCTTTCGGCATCGTGTTCAGCAATGACTGGTTAGTAGTCGTGGCCGCCGAAATAAAATAGAAAGTAGACAGCAGATTCGTATCTACTTCAAAGATAATAATCATATTTTTTTAAACACTTTGTGTGAAAGTCGATTTCTCACACTTTGTTTCAAGAAATAGTATTCAATACAAGTGCGCAAAACTCGATTTTTCAAACGATCGAATAAAATAGCGTTTTATACCTCTTGCTTTACGGATGTCGTATTAAAAACTATAATTTTATACATGACAGTTGATGTGACTTAAATGTCCACTAGCCTTTACGGCAAACACATTTTTATTTCTGACTCACCTGTAAAGGCCACTTGAATAACCCTTGCATTTATTTCTCTATAATTCTTTTCTCCTAAAAATTTTAATTTTGATATTAAACTATACAAAATTGAATAAAATATAATTTTAATATAATTTTAATTAATTGCTTTACAGTTAAATCGGAAATAAAACATTATATGCACCTTTAGTATGCTCGGTCAGCATACTCATCCGTGGGAAGAATCTGTGACTTTACTCCCTGTATGCATAATGTACTATTGCATACGAGGACGTAACGTATGGCAAAGTTTGATATTTAACCGTGATATTAAAATAGGACTTTTGTACCTATGACGTAAGATGGAACTTTACAGCAGCGCGTGAAAAGTAGCATTTGGAGATTACTAATTTACGCACAAGACCAAAAAGTTTTGTGGTCGTGATGCTAACACTATTTTATTTGGTATTCTGAGTCGTAATAATTCAAGTTTATGAACTATTTTACAGATAAAAGCTTATTTTTAGTTCTGAAACTGGTTTTTTATGAGAGTACGTAAAGTTACCCTTTCGGTTGGAATAATGAAAAAACTAGACAATTATAAAGAATAATATTGAGAAAAACATTGTTTCATTATGTTAATGAGATGGGGCTTTAAAGGGTTAAGAAAAAAAGCATAAATGAAACTTTCAGGTGCGAGAGGAATGAAAATTGACCGGGAGAACGTATTCAGATACGCAATTACGTTGCGCGGCATATCAGTGTGGCTGCTTCACTCGCTCGAGAGAGCGCGACGGTCGGCAAACTGCGTTTCAATTGTGCACATGCCGGCTCCAGTCATTGTAATAAATTTGAGGGCTCTGCTCGCGTGCTTACTCACGATTATCCCATAAAATAGCCAACGAGCCGTCCATGCTTCTGCATTTTTTTAAAAGCCAACCCCTCGCACAATTCCACGCGCGCACACGAGCTGTGAAACTCGGCGTTGACGAAAAGTAACCAAGCATCAAAATAGCCTAAAAGCGCAGCCCGGGATTTGCATAAACGTGCCTCGAGAATCTCGGAATGTTGGCGTGTTGGTATGGCAAAAATAGTGAAATAAAGATTCGATTGAACCGGCGCTTTTATGTGCGCAGTAGATGCAGGCCGTGTGTCCTAACGCAAAGCCCAGCATCGACGCGATAAAATCCTAAAAGTATTTTGCAATCTCTCGGGGGGGTCACGGCAGTGTTCGCACACTTGCGAGAGCTGCGTGACCTCGTTTGAATTTCAATGGCTCGCGGGAAATTCATCGCTCCCGTTCAGCGGGGTTTTATACAGATTCGCGCTTTAAAAGCTTGGGTCTAGCGGACCACTAATAACCCTCCCTCTCTCATCTCCTTTTAGCGCGTCTCTAATGCTTTTGCTTTGCGTGAATGTCATTTCTAGATAGCTATTCCCTTTCAGCGTTAAGGCTCGGGCTTGATTATCGACAATGCCGTTTTTCCATTTGCTTTTCTTTCCGTTTCCTCAAGCCTTTTGTCGCTCGATTCCGAATTCATCGGCGTTATTGCTCAAACTGCGGTGGGGAGCGTTACGTACAACTCTTGTTTCAGACTACATTCCTCTCACGTTCATGTCGCGCGTGCGTTGCTTGTTGCTTCCAAGCCTTTCTGAATAGCCTTTTAACTGGATTTGACGTGCACGAAACTACCTTCGCACAAAAGAGGGAGAGTTCAGATTTGCGGTTAGTGCAACACACGCACGCGCACGCACGACCCTTTCTCTTCTCCGACCCTTTTTCGTCGATAAAGAATCTGTTCTTACTTTTATGTCTATTTTTTCTGTATAATTGTTTAGTTCGCGGTAATTAATTTACCATGAAGGGATACATTATCTATGAATAAATGCCACTTTTAAAAATAAATTAAAAGCGCGGGAATGCCTAAAAAAGATAAGGTTGTGATATACGTTTTTAAAATCATTAATAGTTTTTAACGTTTAAAATGAATTTATTAATAATGACACAAAAGAATACATTTTTAGACAGAAAAAAAGGTTATTAAATTGCCCTTTTATTACTTCACTCAGTTGACAACTTTGCGAATAAATATCAAATTAAATTTTAAACTATAAATAAATGAATTATTAAAATTTCAATATATAATTTTTTTGAAAATGTAAATGATAATACTTTAGTAATTTAAAAAGATCATATATACACTGAAGTGTAGTCATTTAAAATATTTTCGAACAAAAATTCAACTGTGAATTTAAAAAGTGAATTCAATCCATTTTATTCGCGTAACAATGCATGTAGAAAACTAATTTTGAAGAGAAACAGAAAAAGAATTTTAAGTTATAGTTTCTGGGACAGTACACACACATATATTTCTAAAAAATTCTAACAAAATTTTAAATTTTACTATATTACCAAGCTTTTTCTTTGAGGAAGCAATAAGGTTCTTTAACAAATTAATCATTTCATCAATTGACATCATCAAATTGACAATCAGTCAATTTCTTATCTTTAAAACGATAAACAATCTTTGTTTCAGTACGTTGGGATTTTTCCAAACGGTTTTGAACGGTATTGATACTACAAACAACTTATAAATAACAAATCATTTACTCATTTACCAACTCAATTCAACATCCCCCTTTGCACAAAATGTAGTTGTCTGCGGTACATTATAAAGTAATATCGGGCAGAAGTCCTTGCTTACTCCTTTGATGTGTCAGCAACGGTCTGCAGCGTTACATATGCATCGCAACTACAACGCCGGGGAAAGCGATGAGGACGAAATGCCGAAGTCAAGTCGTCGGGGCGGCGAGCAATACGAGATAATTGCATTCGGCGTCGTTATTAAGCCGCATTTACGGAAAGAGCATTACGTTAATGGCATTAGCCGCCTTATGAAATTGAGTTCTTAGCTCTTGGCTCCCCGAAGGGCCTGCAGCGAAGAGAGATAGAGAGTCTGCACTAACATTGTGTCGTACGCGCGCGCCTCGCAATGAAATTAACGGTGCGGCCGTGTGCCAACTCGGGCTCTCTCTCTCCTCCTCCCTCTCTGCCTCTCTTTCGCCTTCTCCCGCTCCTCCCCCAAATCTGATTATGTATTCCATCGTCTTATACTTTTACAGCCGCCGCGCCACCGCCGCCGTTCCCTTGGACTCGGAGAATGAAGTTTTAGACTTCTTTGATTCATGGACCGCCGCGTCTCTCCCCTCCCTCTTTCTTTATGCGTGCATATTTGTATGTATATATTTCCATTTCAACCCTCCGGACCAAATAAACAAATCAAAAGCCCGGCGAAAGAGAGCAGAGAATTCCCATGAATATGATTTTAAAGCTGTGAGAGGCTTTGCGCCGGGCGCCCGCGCACCCACCTCGTGATTGATTTTGTATCCAATGACCCCGAAAATGAACTTAACTTTCGTCCTCCTACGGTCGGGAATTGCAAAGTCACAGGCCTTATTTATGTTACGGCTGCTTCTGATGTATACCTTTTTTCTTCGTTGTTTTTTTTTTTCAAATTCTTTGAAACATTTCATTAATTCAACAGGTACCTGACTTATTCTAAATTTGATGAAAATGGTAAAAAAGCTTTGTATAATAAGAATGATTGTGAATTTAGTAGAAATTCTTTATTTTTAAAACATACGTTTCAGCAAAAGTAAATTAAATTGATTTAAATTCCGAACTTCCTAATGTAAATGTTGATGTAAATACTAACGTTTCTCACATAAAAGCGAATAAATCGAATTTTTTTATCTATTTTTTACTATTTTTGGAGAACTATCATTGAGATTTATTGAAACGGATAACATTTAAAAAAGAAATACTTGCGTTTTACGATTCTTTTATTTATATCCAAAGTATTAAACAAAGCACCAGAAATAAATATCGATCCAGGCTTTTGCGAGATAATAATAAACAGTTGAGCAGGGCAATCGTTAAGAGTAATAAGAAGAGTAATCTAGTCGAGGTTCTCCTCGTTAGCGAAGTGCGCCGGCCGGGCAAGGCGTAAGACAAAAACGTTTCGACCAAATTGAGCAAGCGTAACTGGAGATTCTCGCTTAGAGCATAGAGGTAGCGTGGCCCCTTACGCTCCTCTTTTCTTCCCTCTTTCCTTTTGAAACTCGAGAAAAATAAAAGAGAAAGAGGGAAAAAAAACGAGCGCTTGAGAGAAAGAGACGGGGGGAAGTAAAGGGCGGAAAAATAGCCGTTGAGGTATCCCCGCGACCGCAGTAAAAGGGATGTCGAGAAAGTAAGAAGAGCAGACCGGTAAAGGAAATCAGATGACCGAAGGAGAAGGAAAAAAATTACAAAGACACCGGGCCACGCCGCGGCTCGGGTGAGAGCCGTCAAAAGTAAATTGACCTGAAGAAAGAAAGAGTTTTGATGGCCGCGTCTAGGAGTATATCATACTCGCAACTAACTGAGGAGAAAAACTCGGAGCAAACAAAGAAAGCGCGTAAAAAAACCCTACTCCCGGAGTAAGAGCAAGTAAACAATTAGAAACGAATGCGCGCTCGAGCGGTATCATGTGTCCTCTTCTCTCTCTCTCTCTCTCTCTCTCTCTCTCTCTCTCTCTTTCTCTCTCAATCTCTCTCTTGGAAGCTTTTAACTTTTATCCTATCGACAACAAGGAAAAACTTTATTTCTGCTTGTTTTTTTCTCCGGTAGTGGATTGGCGCATCTCTCTTTCTCTCTCAATCTTCGGTGAAAGGCTATCCGCTTGGATATTCAATTAGGAAAAGCCTTTATGACGCGATCGTCACGGAGAGACGAATTAATCGTTCGAGCGGAGTTGACGAGATCGACAGGTGAAGATGACGAAGAGTCAAGACAGAAAGAGAGAGAGGGAGAGAGAGAGAGAGAGAGAGAAAGGGGAAAGGAGAATATATAGCAGGAGGAGGCTATGAGGAATACGCCGCCAGCAAGCTTGATGAAAAGACGAATTTAGCTGTTTTACAGAGCGTGAATTACACTGACTTGTCGCCGGAGCTTTACGACATTGTAAATCTCCATTTTATTTCTGACGCCATTTTCCATGCAATCTATCCTTTTTCATTTTCGCCTCTTATACTTGTTTATTTCTACTTTGACAATTATTCTAAATATACCGCATTACGCTGCAAATTCAAGTATGTAAAAATTACATACGTAAGTGAATAGTATTATATAGGTACTACACAATTAAGTATGTAATTTTTATACACTTGGATTTACAATATAAATAATAATACACTGCGAATTCAATATTAGTTTAGCATTTTTAATAACTTTTCAGTTTTCGGCAGTTGTGTATTTAAAGTTATAAATCATTTTCATCTAATAACGTAACTTAATAAAATAAGGGAAGAAAAATGTGGAAGAAAAATTCAATTTGATTTTGCAGAGAACAATGGTTAAGTATGCGTGTATAAACTCAAGTGCGCCTGACTTAATTAGACCGTGACTACTTTTTAACTACATTCTTTATCTAGTGTCCCAGCTGGTATGGTAAAAATTTGCTTTTAAATTAGTACTTTATTTTACTCTTTTGACGGCATTGTCATTTCTGCAATATTACCACTTTAATTTTCAACAGAGGAGAATCATTTTTTACTGTCAATATGTTTTAAGGTCAACAAACTTGAGGTTTCGGTAAAACGGTATTAGATTATCATAGCAATTAAAACATTAAAAGAAAAACACGAAACAGAGTACTACAAACTTTTTCCATATTAATTTAATTTTATATACCTTTGTAATGAAATGCTTTTTACTTTTCTTCCTGCATTGTAGTCGAGAGTACAGAGCGAGAATAAGCTGTGCTTATACATTTTCTCTTTAACATCCATTATGACGAGCCAATTTTAGGTAAACATATACTTGGGGATAACAATTCTTCATTAACTTACCTATGTTTATTTCTAGTGCAGATTCTTTTCCTTCCATCCCTCTTTTTTTTGCCTTTAACAATCACTTGAGTTTTGGAAATTTCTAACGTTTTGCGAACTTGTTACGAGACTTCTATCCGCGTTTTTCTACTCTTAGCACTTTTACGAAATAACAAGACGATGGTTGAAATAGCATAAATTAAAACTAGGTTCAGTACTTGGTTTATAGTAGAACTTATCATCCAATTTTAAATACTAAATAAATTAGTTGGTTTGTATACGATATTAAAAAGTATAATTATTATTCAATAAGATTAAATCATACGACCGCCCCTTGGCCGGAGATTCGGTTAACTATGGTCAACAAAAATAACAAATAACAAAAAATTAAAGAACACATCTTTTCAGCAAATCGAATAACGAATAAACTGTCAATAATAAAGTGCACATTGATTTTTTTATAAAGAGAAATAATTCTAAAGATCGGTTATTGTTGATTTTTCTTAAAGTGAAAGCTTTACGACAACAATATTTTTAAAATTCGAGTTTCCCGGAAATTTGCGTATGTGTGTGTGAATGTTGCAAAATTTTGTATTTTCTTTATCTCTCGAGTGCTACAACCGAATCCTAAGTACTCTAAAAACCAAAAATAATAAAATTAAAAAATGAAACTGGTTTTATAAATATCTCTTGAGCTTTGCAAGTAGCAGTGGCTGTTGTCGTAAAAAAAAAAAATACAAAATTATAGATGAAAATATATTTTTATCTAAAGGTAAATATAAAAATAAATGTCAACCAATAAAAGTTATCGAATCTTTAAAAATACTATAACAAAAAGTAGCAATTATAATTACCTACCAGACAAACAAAAAGTCTTAAGTATTAAAGAAGCTAAATAGAGTGATCTGACTAAGAGAGCTTAAAATAAAAAGAAGCACTAATCTGAGCAAAGACATATAATTAAAATTAATGTAGTCAAGTATTGTAAAGCTTTGTAAAGTTAAGTAGAAGAAGATCGATTCGCGTGGAAGAATAGCGCGGGACAAAGAATCGGGGAGAAGCCTTGAATAAATACCTCTAACGAGCGCGGAAATTGACGAATCGCTGGGAGGGCACTCAGCCATATCTTTGTCGACCCTTGCTAATACTATAGCGAGAAGAGAGACCGGCAACGATATTTTCCGACTCTTCCCCCTTCTTCCCCATCCCCTTCCCCTAAAGTGAACCGTCGAAAGAAGAGCGGGGATCAGAATGTTCGCCATATTGAATCAGAAATTGTGTAAATATCTAATGCTGTGAACCACCGTATGCCACTTGAAAATGTTTTTATAGAAGAGTCTCCTGTCTGTATCCGATAAGTGGTACACTATTTAATTGGTGCTTTAATCGTTCGTCTACGTTTTTTCTTCAAGTGGTATTTTTTTCTTGCTTATTTTTATCAATTATTAATCCAATCAATACTGCTCAATTAACCTACGTAGTCATTTTTGTTCACCCGCAGTTTTTTGATAAAATTATTTTTACATTATCTAAGTTATGTAGATACAATAGCAAAATCACAGTGTATGAATCCCTGATGTGTAAATGGAAAAAATCTAAATTGAAATTCATTACTTTGTCCCGAATATCCAGAAAGCAAATAGGCACTTTATCAGAGTGATTTTTGACCTCAATTCTTTCCGTCTCTTTGTAGATAAAGCGAAAGCTTTTATTATATATTACATTCCATATTGCTGGCTCGATTATTTTTAACATCTAGAAATGAATTAGTTTGGAAATACACATGATATACAGCGCTCAGCGGCACACATCCAAACTGAAAACCGTGCGCGCGCGCGCGAAATAAGCGAACAATGCGCTTACACGCAGAAATACGCAGCTTTTGGGCTTCGTAATTTTTCTCCTCTAATCGGTTAATTTATGTGAGAGCGAAAAGGAGAGAGAGCGAGAGTTGTGGATAATTATGCTCTTTCTACTGGACGAGATTGCAGCAGCCTTTATGCGCAGGATCAATGCTTTTATTCGCGCATCGCTTATTTGGCTGGTAATTTGACTTTATTGTGCTGTACCTATAGAATGTTAGCGAAATAGGGTGGATCCCCCTGCTCCGGCTCCTCTCGCAGTTTCGCCAGAAGCGAATGTAGAACCAATCTGTTACGTTCACGGAGTATAATGGCCGTTGTAATTATATACCTGTTAAAAATCAATACAACTCTATTACCATAATTACACTCCTCATTAATTCTACATATCTTGCATAAACTTTGCAGGGATAACGTTGCACTTAACTTTGTAAAATTTCGTCAAATTTTAATCGAAATTGATCCCTCAAATTCGTTGAAATTCGTATCAATCTATATGTGACAAAATTTGCATTCCCTATAACTTGAATATATACATCGTATACTTTATTATTTAATACGTATTAAAAGTCTGATCTAATTCAGAAATAATTTAATTTTGGATTCAATATAAACTCATAACTAAAATATGTTTTTAAAAATTTTGAAAAATTAAGCAAAAAATAAATGTTATTATTACTGAATTCTGGTATAAATAAAAGATCTGCACTGAAATATATTAAAGTGTTTGCTAACCTACATGTTATTATAATTTCATTTTAAAAAATTCATAAAAACTGATAAAGTAAATATAAATTTTATTAGACGTATAACTCTAAGAAACCGTAAAGGGGCGTAGTTAAGTATGAAGTGTAGCGTAAGTAAAAATATTAAAGTTGCACCGGAATCGATAATTTGACACTTCGGCTGGCAGGACAGTGGGTATAAAGTTTGGAGCTCTAGGAGTGGAGTCGGTTTTGGGGGGGTCGAAGTCAATGCGCCAAGCAATTAGAACGTGACTGGCAACTAGCAGGCATACGCGACGTCTGGCGTTCTGGCCTCTATGCTTCTGGCACGTTACGCGATGGGGTGGCAGCCCTCTTGAAATGCTGGACTCTCTCGCTCTCTCTCTCTCTCTCTCTCACTGTCTCTCCCACTCTCTTTCTCACTGTCTCTCACTCTCTCACTCTCTCTATTTCCCGCATTCTCAGCGCCTAATTAGTCTGTCCGATAAACTCAATTGCTTGCGCTCTCACTCATCCCCGGACACGCCTCGCAACTCTACTCGATTAGTGAGAGAGCGTGTCCGAGGTAAGCCAATTTTCCGCGCTCCTAGTGCAGCTCAAGGAACTCTCTCTCTCTCTCTCCCTCTCTCTCCTCTCTTGGTCTCTTCCTCCGTCCCTTCCCTAGCTACGCTTTTTCCTTCCTTCGTTTACCTCTCTTTTTTCAAGCCATTTTCATCTTTCTAATCCTCCGGGTAAACAAAATTACAGAAAACGAGCCGAAAATTTAGTGCCCGCCCCCGGATTATCCGCGCCTGCGAAATTGAATTGTCAGCGCGCGCTCAGGAAGGAAGGAATAGTTTGCTTCCTTTAAATCTTCGGACACGGAGATTCCGAGAGGAGGAAGTGCGAAATTCGTACTAGCTGCAGTGCACTATTTAACGGCCCCCGGAGAGGTGTTATACAAGATCGCCTTTCTCAACCACCCTCTTTCCCTCTCCCTCTCTCTCTCTCCCTCGCTCTTTCCCTCTCGCACACACAGCTCGCTCTCGCTCCTCCTCTAAATCCGGTCCGTATATAAGGAGCGACCCCCCTAAAATATTGGCGAAGTTTCGGGCCGCCGGAAACGAAACTCGGCCCCGGAAAGCATTGTTCGTCGAACGAAGCCTCGACTACTCTGTGTGTGTGTGTGTGTGTGTGTGTGCCGGTGTATATGTGTATGTGTGTATGTGTGTGTGCGTAACAACTTCCATGGAATCGCCACATACATTATACTACCGAGTGGCGAAGGGGACACTCGGTTATCCTTAACTTTGCCGCTTGCCCCGCCGCCGCTCTCTGCCTTCCTCGGCCCATTTTTCAGATTCTTCCTTATCCTCTTTGGCCGCTTTCAACTTTTTTTTCTTCTTCTTTTTATTCAGAAAAACCAAACTTATCCTTGCACCCCCCCTACCCTCTACCTGCTACTTCTTGACAAAGGAGCCGCAACATTTCAAGTGATTTAAACTCCTAAAGTCCTGCCCGCGGATATCCCTTTAAAAGGACGACGTTGATATGGCGACGCTAGCAAGCCTCTTTTCTTACAGGCGGAACACCTCTTTTTCAATAGCCTGCAACAATATATCTTAGTATCTGACCAACTTGTTCTTAATTTTCATAATGAAAATAAGTCTAGCCAAACGAAATAAAAAAGTACTGAATATAAGGTACTCCACTAATTCCATAACTCAATGATTAATCTTTTTTAGGCGTGCATAAACCGATTTTATTCTTTTTTTTTATATAAATTATATACATCTTATCATAGAGTATATATGTATTGAATACAAAAATTGATGAAATATCAGGGTTAGAGAAGGGCATATTAGTAATAAAAGATGCATCAGTGGAGGTATACACCGGCAGAAATGACGCACCCCCGCAAAAGTTGCGGTATGAGCCAGCTAAGAGAGTACCGGCCGCGAGTGTGAAAGCAAAAGCAAAAACAAAAGCAAAGGTAAAAGCCGAGGGTATGGGTGAGTATTTCAAAGCGGAGGGCTCGCGGCGTGCGCGAACTTTATGCAAGTGCGATTTTACGGGGCAACAAACTGTCGTGGCCCCGCGAGCGTGAAACGGTAATGCCTTCCGCCTCGTACAGCCCCCGCACTCGCGGAGCGGTGGTCTACATAACTCATGCCCGCTGCCGGTAAACCGCTCTAGAGAGCGAGCCCCCAGCCTTAGTCCGGCCCTCGACCGACACGCCGCTCTCTCCTGCCACTACATTGAAACGCAATTACATGTCGACCTCGAAAATCGCTGCGCTATCTTCAATCTCGATATGCCCAGAATCCCCCCCCCCCCCCTGCCCTATTCTCGCCACCCTCTTTCTCTTTGGCTGGCTATTGTAGACCATCGAAACCGCATCATCTGTCAAGCTGTTCCGATTACCTCCGAAAATCATTCGGTTTTGCTGTATATACGACTTGGTTATGCTTAAACAATAACAATCGAATTTCATAATCACGTGTTCTGTTGGGTTTACATTAATTAGTTACGTCAATCTGATGTCTACCGTATTCAAATTTTGATGAAATATATTGAAATGTTTTGGCTTTTAGCAATTAAATTAGCTGTGAAGTAATTCGTAGTCTTCCCCAACTGTTTATACTCGTAGTTAAACAAAGTTCTAATTGCGATTGAGGAGCGACGTTTTAATCAATTACTTATCTTCTGTTTCAGTATAATGAACAACAACAGTGTGGAGAAGCCAGATCCCGATAATATCAAGATGTTCGTCGGCCAGGTACCCAAAGACTTGGACGAGAACGATCTTCGAACTATCTTCGAGGAGTTCGGCCGAGTCCATCAAATCAACGTACTTCGGGATAAGTACACCGGTAGCAGTAAAGGTGAGCATCACTCAATACTTTAAGACTTTTTAATCTACAAAGTTCGAAGAATATAATTTATCAAACCAGCTATTCTAAAAGTCTAGTTTTAATAAGTAAAATTTCTCCCAGGAAGCAGAAAAATTGACTTTGCGCGAAATCACTCGAATAGCCGTGTTATTTGAAAAGTGTGAGCTTAATTTAGAGTCAGAGTAAGCCGATTAACGAACGATTATTCCCGCTAGTATCCGTTTAAAATACGCGCTGTTTTTCCAATTGTGTGATAACGTCGCCGCTTCATTCGGCTGCGAGTTGTCGTCACCGCAGGTTTGTTGTTTCACGATTTACATCTCGCTGCGTAACAAATTTAATCTACGAAGTCGGCCTAAGTATTAAATTTTACACACTGTTTTGAGTGGTCAACTTTTTTGTATATTAGTATAAATTTTATAAAGTAAGATCATAAAATAATTATTCTTTATTAAATTAGCTCTTATTACGTACATTTTTCAATCTTATGAAAGTACTTTATTTCCAAGTCACTTTATTATTCTGAAAAGTGGAAATATAGAAGCACATTATCTCTGCAAAATATAATTTTTACATTTAAAGGGAATAATAGTACATTATATAATGCATATAAACTTTATTTCCATGCTGGAAAAAATATGTCATTTTATATCCTTTTTAGAGTAATAAAATTGACTATTATTATTAAGTTGAGAAAAATAGTACATTATGCACCCGGAATAAAAACGCAAATTATCTCCGAAAGTAGTAGTGATAGCAGTAATGACCTTGAGATTCTTAGAAATTTTATTAAAATTAATTTAAATGATTATTATTTCATTATGTTAGGCTTTTTTCCACACGGCGTGCGGGAAGATCGTTTTCCCGCACGCTTGGTCGGAAACGCGTGCGTTGAAACAAGGTTTCCGCGCGTCGTGTTAAAATTATGTACGATACATGGGCGATAAAGTGTTTTTAACCTCGTGTAAACTTTCCACACTCGCTTCGCTCGAGCGTAAATATCCACACGAGGTCAAAATCATTTTACCGCACTTGTGTCGTAAATAACTCTTAATGTTATTTATCAAAACATATTAATTATTTATGCAATAGTCAAATTTCTTAACTAAATTCAATAATCAAGAAAATAAAGTAAATATGAAGCTTGAATTATAAATTTTTTCCACAAGTAGATATATTAACTTTATATAAATAAATAGAAATTTATAAAAGCTACAATGAAGTAAAATCATAAATTTGTTTGGCGGCATATTTAAAAAGTCAAGTATACAATAACAAATATTGTTACGAACAGATTCAAATTTGATAAAATTATTTCATATTGAATTCAGAATACTAGCCAGATAAAGCAAACAAAGTAGTCTCGCACACTTATGTAACAGTGGAAAAAAATAAGAATGAGCCTCTATTTGGAGGCTGTTAAAGCCAAGTTCCATGGCCAAACAACTGAGCCATGCTTGGTACCTACTCTAGAGGTTTAAATTCGAAAATTTCCTGCTGATATATGGCAAGAAAGGAAATGCCGGAATTCGGAGGTGTCCATTAAGAAACCTCTTTTTGACACGTGCTTCCTCAAAGGAACACTCATGCATCATCAAAGTACCCATATTGTTCAAGATATCGATCACGATGCTACACAACATAGACACCGGCCTACGGCAGGTGGTCGTAGACTGACCTTATTCGCAAGTAAGATAATTAGGATCGATAAAGGGTATTAAAATGAATAAGGAAGCTTGTACGTTAATTAATATAGTGTGAATATTCTAAGCGTCTAAGGCAGAATCGCTTACATTAACCTTATTGTATAAAATGTAGAATTTTAATACCTCTAATGGGTTTAAAGAGAAGTTTATGCTACATTTCAGTACAGGTATGAAGTTAATTGTTTGCTCCTTTTACCCGGTCGAAAAACGTCTCACGAAATAAAAATCAATTTACTCGAAGGTATAGATCTATATTTTATCAAAATTGTAATTTTGAGATTAAAGTGGTATAAAAAACTTCTACCTTAAGTAACTTTTAATCTAATAGTAAAACTTGCAAGAGACACGAATAAAAATTAGTGACAAATCGAATAGGAAATTCGATAAAGGCAAAACGGACGGAAAACTATTGCAACAGTTAGGTGCGAAGCATTGTTTTTTTTAATTGACGCAAAATGTGCGTTTCACGCTCGGAATTGAGGCGGAGGGCTTGGAGCGTATATAGAGCTATACGTTTCTCGGCAGCCATTGTCGAGCGTCCTCGACTTTCCAAATTGACTCAGATAACAAGGCGGTCGAGAGACGGAGGTGACGGGAGCCCCCGAGAAAATGGCCGTCATTTCGTACAAATAAGGAGACACGTACAGAGGAAAGCCGTTGGTTATACAACACGCTCGCTCGCACTGCAAAGCCAAGTTACAGCCTTTCCGCAGCAGCTGCGTCGCTGCCGTTGCTGTTGCCATTGCCGTTGCCACTGCTTCTATTACTCCCGACGTAAGAGCGAGCTCGAGCTTTATGTAACCAGTTGTAATATTCAGCGAAACGAACGAATTCAATACTCGTATTTAGTTCAATATACTCGATCTTACTTACGTACGGATGAATTTCATGAATTCATGTAATTAATTGGTTTTATCTTATTGTTATTATTATTAAGGTGACGTGAAACTCATCTTGATATCGACAAAATATAATTGCGTTATTTTTATTACATTTTTAATTTACCGAAAATATCTCGTCTCGACGATAAATTGTTGGCCATAATTGAAACAAAACTTAAAGATAAAAAAGTTTTTAAAGAATAAAAAGAAATAAAATTGAAAATTAATTATTTATATTCATTTTTAGCTAATAATAAATGAAAACTTTTTTAAATTTAACAAACAATTAATAATATAAATAATTTTTAATGTTAATGAAAGGTCTAATGGGATGCTTCAAATGCAAATAAAATAACTTTCATTCTAAACGTCCCTTTTCTTTATCCGCATCTAAATTATAGCGCAGACTTTCGGAAGTCATTATTCTCAACTGCTTCTTAGTACAACCCTTAATGGCTTCATTGTCGAACTTTCCTTACAAACAATTTTCAAGAAAATCATTCAATTACACATTACAAAGTCTCCACAAGTGAAAAAAAAGATTTTTCACAAATAAAAGAATGAAGGAAGAAAAAGCAAGTAGAAAAAGAGATGAAAAGATATGTACTATGTTAAGAAGCTTGAAAGTAAAAGTGAGCGAGTATTTTCCCAGACCAGAAAAATAATCGGTGAATCTCCGGCCGGTCTATTGATCGAATACGAAGACTCCGGTTCGTTCATGCGTAGGTTATATATTGCAGCGCATGCACAGTAAGAAATGTCAAGCGATTTCAACATAATAAATAGTATGCCTTTATATTAGACAAGGTTATGACCAAAGCGCTTGCATCTACGTTATATTCAAATAATAAGCTCATGACAAAATAGTATTAAATTTATACAAATTAGTTGATACAGTCATGACATATTCATAATTCGAATATTTAAAATTGGCAAGATAAAAAATGAAATAACAGGGAAATAACGAAAATAAATCATGAAAAATAACTTGAGGAAGTGGAAAAATAAAGCCAAATAGAAAAAAATAACTCTATTGAATATTTAATAAAATGCTCTTTAATAATTTATAGTAAACTAAAATATCATAAATAATGTCAAAAATAACGAAGTTAGTAAAACTAATGTAAAAATATAAAAAACAAAATTAAAACAATGCAAAATAACGCTGAATCCTTTAAAAAAATCGACGAATAGAGAGACAAAACCTCTTTTTATCTTGATATTTCGGTATATTTTCACTTATTTACTACTATTAACTTAAAAAAGTAAAAAAACAATATAAAATCTTATAAAATTATGAATAATAACGCCCGTAAGGGTCACCCAGGATTTACCTTGATCATTAAATCAACAATAATACCATAAAATATTATGAAATCACATTAAATCAAGGGACATTTAAAATAAAAAAAATAAAAAACGTGAAAACATAATGTACAATCCGATGAAATAATGGCTACTTCTGAAGATATGAACAATACCGAGAAAATCAGAATTTACATTATTTTCTATTATTGTTACTTTATTATTTTTATACCTTATTTGTTTTTATATGGCGTTATCTACAGGGTATTTAATGATATTTTAATTCATTTTTAAGTCTATTTGAGCTCCTTTTTCAATCAACTTTATGTCAATCAAATAGTTTTATGCAGAATTTTACTTCATTTTTCACTCTTTAATATTATCTTTTGGTATGTTTTAACGTTCTTCTTAATTTCAGTTTGTAATTATTTTACTTAGCTTACCTATGTTTTCTTTTTAGTTAAACATTATTTCATGGGATTTTATTTTTTTTTCTTAATTTGACGTTTTCTGACGATAATTTCTAAAATTTTTATATATTTCTCAAATAAGATAATCTACCTATGGACATGTCTAGATGGCTCTTACCTTACGGATTTTACAATATTTTTTTTTTTTTGCCTGACACTTATTTTTCTCGATTTTAAGTTACTTTTCTATTATCATGTTCTATTTTATTTCGAGCTCATGTAAACATTTTTTTTTACATTTAATATTATAAAAACGCCAAGGATCTCCATATCAGTTTTTTCATTCATCTTTTATTGTAAACGCAGAGGGTTATCGCGCGAAGCGTGTAGAGGCAAAGCCCCCTAGAATACATATCTATAAATATATACGTATATATCTGTATATGCATATATAAGTCACTACTCCTTAACCTCGCGTCCTTCATCCAGCTTTCCTCTCCCTCTCTCCGCAACTAGTCGCAGGCAGCGAGCCCGACAAAACGTACGATAAGCAGTGAGAGGTCAGGCTCGCGCATAAAGGGGAGAAGAGGTCGGAACACGTCAGGCGCACTCGCGTAATTGGCACTCGGTCCGAGACGCGCGACGACGAAATGCTGCTGCTGCTGCTGCTGCTGCTCTCCTCTCATCGCAATTATGCCAGCTTCAGGCTTTGCCGTTCTCGCCTTCACTTTCTCACAGGGATGAAAGCATTGATTTTCACTTACGCCGTACAATTCACCCTCAAAAATCTCACCTCAAGCGGATGTCACTAAAAGTAATATTAGAACTATCTAGATCGTTTCATCGCCTTAATCAAGACTTGTCGGTAATAAATTATTAGCATTGAATAAAGCTATTAATTAGATAGTTTTAAATGTCCGTTAAAATAAAATTATTGAATAATTAAAATTCAATTGAAGATTTGCAAGAAAATACATTAATAGAATTTTGTAGTGTTAAAACTTGATCAGCAATGATTATAATTTTATTCATTAAGAACACAGACGTCTTGGATTAAAATAAGATAAATTGAAAGTAGTTAAAGTTTAAAAAAATTTTCTTCGGCAATAGAGCATCTGCTGATTTATCGACAAAAGAAAAAAAAGAAAAGTTTAAAACTGCAAGAAGACTTCTGAATGCCTAGAGGACGAAACGCTGAACTTGAATCCGTTTTCTTTACAAAACTAAAACATCTGCGAAGTAATACCATTGCAAGAAAAGATATTTTCTTAATAGAGTTATCAATTTAAAACTTTAAATCCTTAATGTCGGAAACTTACTTCTTCAATTTTCATCGTTGATCAATAAATTTGTCCTAATCAGTAAGATGCCCAACCCCCATAACAATCGCTAATATAAAATTTTGCCAATGAAAAAATTAGAAACGTTATTATAGGTTGTGATAACACTTATTTAAGGCTTCTGTGTCACAAATAATATCTTATTAATTATTAAAAAAAATTTGAACTTATGCAGATGTATTTTGATACATTATATCTTATATATAATATGAACGAGCATGTCTGACAAGACTCTGACTTAACTACTGATATATATATATTATAGTAACGCAATCTATTTTTATCTTTCCTTTGTTTTTCACCTACTCTCTAAACTATTTATGTACATTAATGCATTGCCAATATTAATGCAATGAAAGAGTTAAGCTCTAAAATTAATTATTTCCACGAAAATTAATTTTATAAAATATATAAATTTCTTACACGAAATAAGCAAAAATATTTCATATTCCAAGAAAATAACACCAAAACGAATAAAATAATGTAAAATATCGTAAAATAAATAAAAAATCATTAAAATCCTTCATAGTAAAGTATAATAATTGAAATAATGAAAATCAAAGAAAGTTCAAAAGGGTTATTGAGTTGATAAAGTGTTACTTCTTGATAAATGAAAAAAATAACTTAAAATTGTCAAAAATAATAGTTAAATAAAAAAAAATTTTTTTTTAAACACAGACAAATATATATATTAGGAGGCTTCGCTTCTCTTTGCTTTTCGCGCACCGACCCCCCTCCCTGTACATTAAATTATGAAATAAATGACAATTTTGAGAAAATAACGTAAAAATGTCGATAAATAACATAAAAAAGTAAAAAAATAATTTTAAACCCTCAGAAATAACAATTATTTTTGGAGATAAAGGGAAATCTTTGATAAATTAAGCACAAATATTGCAAAATATAAAAACGACGACAAATTGAGAAAATAACGTAAAAATGTAAAAAAAAAACGTAAAAAAAATGAGAAAATAACGTAAAGTCCATTGAAATAACGACTATTTTTTAGAGAAAAGAAGAATCTTTGATAAATTAAATACAAATATTATAAAATATCATGAAAACGTCGTTAAATGGAGGAAAATAACGTAAAAATGACGAAAAATAACGCGAAAAAGTGAAAAAATAACGTGAAACCCTTCAAAACAATGGCTAGTTTCGGAGAAAAAAATTCTTATATGCTTCAGTTGTCGCAACGGCGAAATGTTTTTATAATATAGAACAACTATAGGTGCCGAGGAGCGTTAATCCGTCTAGTTCCGATGTTCCGATTTCATTAGGGATTCCCGTGCTTAAAACGTCGGGCGATTCAGCTTAGATATTTAAATGAGCGAGATTACCAGCTCTGACGCAGCTACATGTACGAAATAGCCGCGGTTACAGGTTGGACGCTCTGGCAACGCGTATCCCATCACGCGATCGATCCTCTGCAGCCGCCGCATCGTTCGCTCGTTCGCTCCCTCCTTTCGGATACGTGTGCGTTTGCGGGCTCGCATTAGCGCCTATAGGGAATCGTGGAGGCATCCCCCCTATTCGGGAGAAGGACGCCTCAAAGAGGCGACGGATCAGAAAGCACAGGCAAATATTGACCTCGAGCAAACATATTGCAGACCTCTTCTTCGCGATTCCGTACTATGTGCCGGATTGGAGCCGGATTGGGGCCGGGCTTGAGAGCGATAGCTGCCTGCCCTGGATGCATGCTCTTTCTTTTTTCTTTTTTCTTGAAGCCAAGGACGTTCTGTATTAGAAACTTCTAACTTAGTTCCTGACCCTTATCTTTCAGTTGAGTCTTGGCTTCTTTCTAAAGGTGTGCTCTTTTTAATCTTGCCTTTGTTCACGTTTCCTGTCTAAGGATAGAATAATACCTAACAATTAATATACATTATAATGACATCGTATAGTTCTTTTCCAAAGAATTGATTGTTATCAGAATCATTTGTAAAACAGCTTTAACTGGCTGAAAAAATATAATAAAAAAAAATGTCCTGTCGAAGTGAGTCTACGATAAGTAGAAAACTCAGCGTTTTTTGGAGGGGTTGTCTGACTGTACAAGCTGTTCTAGTGGAAATAAATGGATTTTCTCCCGACGCACGATTGACGAGATAAGTCAGCTGACGGTGTACGACGTGTAATAAAACAGCCAGTAACGTCGTAGGGTGGATTTAGACGGCGAAATTGATTTAAAATTGTTATTTGCTGAAATCCTTACAATAGATTTATTTACTTGAATTAAGACGTTCATCTTAAGTAGATAATATAAGAATTATTTAAATTTTTGCTTGTTATAATGAATGAGAATAAGAATATTATTTTTCTAGTATCAAGTTCTCTTCATACTATTAGACTAAGTTTACCTACATCTTCGCTACAGTCACTTATTCCACAATGCAAAGTTATACACTTGAAAACGATACAACCTAACGCTAGAAAAGTCAATTCCTTCATAGAGCTCAAGAAACTTCAGCAGCAGCGACAGCAAGAATAGAAGTACTTTTTCCCTCTTCCTCCTTCCGTATTCGATTTCACTTTATAAATGTCAAGAGATAATCCCATCGATATATAGAATACTCAAGTCTACACTACTAAGGTCACTCAGTATATATAACTAGTCCTAGGAGTACGAAGGCAAGTCGGAAGAAGAAGGCTTAATAGACGTACCAGCGAAAGCTGTCTAGGGGACTCTCCTCGTTCAATTCCAATATGTAATGCCCGACTGACCGATGACATTCGCACGCTGCTCTAGGTGGCGATTCAGGGAGGAAGGCTGAAGGTGCCTCACGCGCAAGCTCTACGGAAATCGGGAGTTCTCAATTAAAGCGAGTGCAGAATCGTGTTCGTCTTGAGTGTGTTCAAAGAGGGGGGAGAGAGAGACGCGCGGGCGCGCGTTTTCGAGGGCCCCAAAGCCGCTAATTGCCTCCGTAAAAGCAGCCACTTGGAAACGCGCAATTTTGCCTCTAGAGAGCGGATATGGATTTTTTTCACCATACACTGCAAGCAAATTATTGCTTTCTCCAAGTGCCATTATACCCGGGTCTTACTAACTGTTGTGTTCTTGTACTTTCTGAAAACTTGAAAAATCTGGAAATATTCTGTTCCATTAGTAAAGGAGCTTTCCGAAATTACAGAAGTTTTTGCAAAAAGTGTTTACAATATTTTTAGTAAATGTCTGTAGAGATATGTATAAGTGCGCGCACCTGATCCTGTATTTATCAATTTATTTAACAAATTATATTCTACCAAAACTCAATTTTTACATGTTTCTATTTACACACTTTGGTTTTAAAATGAATTTTCAGAATTTGGTTGTTTGCTTCGTTCTGTATATGATACATAGTATAATTTAATCTACTATAATGTATTTAAAAAAGTTTAAATTATTTTTTTTCTCGAAGCGGAAATTTCGGAATAGGTAGTTTGTTCTTTTCATAGACTTCTATATCATGTTTTTCATTTAAATTTTTCGAAAATAGCCTGCTAAGTTACATTAATTCCTGTGATAGACGTGGCTATATATAAATTAAAAGAAAAATGATTAATTGATAGCATCAACCTCATTAAAATTAAATAATACTCGATTTCTATCGTAAAAAAATATTGATTAATCAACAATTAAAACCAAATAATCTACTCGATTTCTATCGTAAAAAATTTTAGTTAATCAAGAATTAAAACCAAATAATCTACTTAAAAGTAATCGATATAAAAACAACATCAATTAAAGAATAATAAATGAATGAAAGAATAGAAGGTTGAAGATCCTTCGATTTGTAAGATCAAAAGCTAGAAGCAAGAATATAAATACAGCCATCGTTACCATTAAAGACTACTTGAATTTCAATGAGCAAAAAACATTACGATTCTTTTGACTCTTATAGACAAAAGATCTTTTTTTATTGTAAACGTCTATATATTGCAGAATTAGCTCGTACGGAGAGGGTTTAAATTTAAGTAAATTGGAATTCGCTCAAATTAATCTAGAACATTGGCTGACTTGATCCCCCATTGCGTGGAAAACAGTCCACAATACGGTCTTAAAGCTACCTAATCCTGACTACATCCCCTACTTCACCGACTATTACAGACCCAGGCGCGGTAGGTAGCTTTGGACTGACTGTATAGAAGGTGACGAGCTAAACATTAGTCCTAAACTAATGATTCCGGAAATCCCAAAACTGGTAAACATGACATCTTATTTAAGTTTTACACAACACAGAAAAATAGTAAATCGTCATCTGATGAAAACGGAAGAATAAAAGAAAACAATTAATAAATATTAAATAGTTTTATTTTACAATTTTTTGCCTATTATGGCTGTATATTAGATTTTTAAATTTAACTAAATATGCATATTGGAATGAAAAACTTTTATGAAATTGTGTAGTTTTCAAATTCTACCCATGATCGTGTTTTAATACACACTTTAAAGATATATCATCCGTATAGACATACTGTATGACCATAAGAGTTAAACTTAAATTGAGTTTGTTTTAGATTTACGATCACATAAAGGCTAACAAGAGAATTTTTTGAAGCAGAGTAGGTAAATTAAGCTCCAGACCTCACTCCCCCACTCTATCCCAAAAAACGTTTGGCAGCCACAAGAACAAATGACAAAAAAAAGCACAAAAGCCAAATAAAGCCAAAAAAAAAAGAAGTCGCAAAACCACTCACAGTAAAAAAAAAAGAAAAGGAAATAATCGCGGTCGAGGTAGGAAGTTTCTTGGGAGGCAGGAGCGGCAAAGTACCAGCTATATAGAGTATACGAAACGAAGCGCAAAGGCGGACGGGGGGATGACTACGAAGGTGGTTGGCCCCTGGACATTAGGAGCGAGCGTGTGTCCAAAAAGGCCTCGGTCACGTCCCTTGTAGTGCCAGCAAAGTTTTATTGGCTGTCGGTAACTGTGCCCGGGGGACTCAGCGCGCGCGCGCGCTCCGGCCTTTACGAAGCTTCCTCTTTCTCTCTCACTTGCTAACTCTGTCTCTCTCTCTCCCTATCTACCTATCTATCTATTTCTCTCTGACTACCACTACGGTCCTTGAATAAGCGATGCGAATCTCGCCGGAGCTAAGCTCTGCAACACGCGTCTTCGATCTTTGATCAGCAAAGCTATGGAATTACGCGATTAATGTGCTGTCGCTGGATCACGAGCTAAATGCCGCTTTGCTTTTCATTCGAATGTCAGTGGGGATCGGTACTTCAGTGCAGAGCGATACGTTCTTGTGAGAGTGTTAAACTTTGAGAGATGGGCTTGTTTTAAAAAGTGATTGCGTTAATTAAATTACCGTGAGGTGGATCCAATTTTATAAGAACATCAAGAGAATTCACTTTATCAAATTTATCTTGTGTCTGAAAACAAAAGTGATAAAAGAAAATATTAGCGAAAGTACTTATTGTTTTTATAACTGGCCAATCCTACAAAGAAGAGCGGCTGAGCCTTCCTTCACATTTATCATTTAACTGACAAGATGTATAAAAGTTATAAATACAAGAAATTAATTATAAAGTTGCCATCCTTTACTGACGTCGTAACATTCTCCTTCCACTTAATCCTCGAACAAAACTTTGGAACTCTTATAGCTCTCATAATTAAGAAGATTAATGACAAAAATTCAAGCAGACCCAGCGAAATTAGAATAGTTGGCATTAAACTTTATAACAGGGATAAACAAACGTCCCTAGGAAAAGCGAGAATCGAACCGAACAGCCTTTTTATTGGCATTAACGAGACTCGGAAAGAAGAAACTATCGTAACAATATATTTTATCTTTATAAAAAGCGGGTAATTCGAGCCGCGGCTAGACGAGCAGCCCCCGCATGGTAGAAAGAAAAGGAAGAAACATACGAGGGCATCATTAAAATCAATATCACCTGTCGAAAGTGCCTCATTCCTCGAAATTTATGTCGCGTGCATATAACGAGTGAACGCGCGGCGGCGGCGGTGGCAGCTGCAGCGGTGGCCCTGCCATAGCCACACGAGCCTCGTAAGCGTATCTATTTTAAGGCCAGAGCTATAACGCCGCTCGCGCATATAATCGATTTCATTAGCTCGTAAATTTCGCATTCCCGCAAACCGCAAATTCCATATATATTCTCTCTCTCTCTCTCGAAGCTCCGAGCTCCCGTATATGTCTATATATGGGAGCGTAGTAGTACATAAGTATGTATGCTTACGTGTACGCGTGTGGCTGTGTGCGTTCGCGTGCTATAGAAAAGACTGTAGTAAAGCCGTAGTTACATCCGTTAATGATATCGCGCACGTTGCGCACAGTAGTCGGGTTAAAGTAGTTGCGCTTCGAGCTGGCTGAACTTACGGCTTGACTTCCAGCCTGTTAGCAAGAGCTGCTTTGGAGTTTCGTCAAGACTTTTCGGGAGGATGGTTGGATGCAGTTTGGCTTTTTGTATAATGCAAACGTTTGTTGCATGCTCTAGTTCTTTTTCTGATGTTATAGGTTAATTCTAAAAAATTTAATAATCCAATGGTTTTATAGTTATAAAACTAGCCTAGAAGATAATTAACTATATTCTGGCCAGAAATGACATTTGTTAACCAGAAATTCTGGCCAGAATGTGGTAAACATTCTACTAGGATAGTTTTATAACTATAAAACTATTGGATTATTAAATCTTTTAGAATCAACCTATAACAGATGAGAAACACTAAAAAAACTAATAGAAAATTAACCATATTTTGGCCAGAAATCACATTTGTTAACCAGAAATTCTGCCCAGAATATGGTTAATTTTCTACTAGGGTAATAATTTAAAATTTTCCTGGGAATTTATTTCTATCAACTCTTTAGAATTCTAGTACATTCGCAGTTCAACAAACCTCTTAAATAATAAAATATTTACTCATAAATAAAATATACCGGTAAAGTAAAGGCGAGCTTGATTTAAAGGCGAGCAAAAAAATCCGCAAAAAGTCAAGTACACCGGGGCTCCCTCGAAAGAAGCGCGCGCGGCGTCCGGATAAAAAATTCGAAGGAAATTCGAGCAAGTCGTGCCCGAGAGCAGACAGCTCGCAGACTCGTCTCTTAGTCCCGGAATTACTTGTGAATTATACAAAGCGAGCAAAACACACGAGCGGCGGGCGAAAATTTTTCTGTTGGCGAAATCTCGCTGTAATCGCGAATCCCATAGCAGAAAAAAAAAAGAAAGAACGAGGTGTATGATAAAAGAAAAAAAAAGAACGCCGGGAATAAGCATTTTTCATCGGCTGCGAAAAAGGGAGATAGAAAGAAAGAGAGAGTAGAGTGGGTACAGCCAGCCCCCACAATAAGGTACAACCCCCTCGTTCTCTCTCTCTCGAGGGTCCCTCTCTCTCTCTCTCTCTCTCTCTCTCTCTCTCTCTCTCTCTCTCTCTCTCTCTCTCTCTCTGGCTACGAGAGATGCTCGAGAATGCTAAGTGGGAAAGTACGCGCGCAACGAGGGAAGCCAACTGCTTTAATTTAAACTTGCGTGCGGAATTCGGGCTCTTTCTACTTTCGCTTTCCGATGTCGAACGAGCCGGGAGGCGCCTGCGCCGCGCGCAGTTCGCGATTAATTGAATGTAATATATTTTTGTCCAACGAGGGCCCTCCAAGCGTTTTTGAGGAGCGCGCGGGGGGAATTAGGGTGCGCGCGCTCGATGGATAATTACGATTTTTTCCTTTCGCCGAGTGCTTGCGATTCTTCGCGCCGTTATCGCCTGAATGCACCCGTAAATATCTGGAGTTTAGCCAAAATAATGGCCTGGCTAATTAATCGACTGTGACGTGACTTACTCCTATCTCGCTCGGGACAATATAGAGCGGAACTTTTTCTCACTTTCCCAAGAATTTTCCAACTATCTACCTAATTGATTCGTCGAAGCGGCGCAAACAACGCCAAAAATAATTAGTTGTCAGAATTAGACCTCTCCAGTCAGCGAATCTCAAATCATCAACCTAACGAATGATTTGCAGCCTACGTATCGGCCGTTATAACGACAATAAACGGTCCGCGCTCGCGCCCAGCGTAAAAGTGGTTTTTGCAATCAAAGCAAACTCGAGAAGTTCTGGCTTTCAGCCAGGATTATAAGAGCCGCTCTCTCGCGCTCGTCCGCTTCAAAGTTTAATTTCTCAAATCCTCGCAGTTATACTTCCTTCCTCCGCCGCCGCTATATCCCCTGGAGACTTCTTTTCCTAGCTCTGTCTCGCGCTGCCGCCTTATCCTCTCGCAGCGGCGTGCGCCTCCTCATCTGGCCTTGGGGCGGAAATTTCTTCTTCATTGCCCCGAGGGCTCGCGCGCTAACTGAAACGCGAGATTGCTCGAACAAATATTTGAGGCGCAAGAGCCTCCGCCTTCATCTTCTACCCCCGGTCTGCGCCAATTTTCATCGATCGACGATTTCTGATCCCTGGGAATGTGGTAGGGGAAGGGAAAAGCTGTATACTTGTAAAGTATAATTGCAAGTTAAACACGGAGGCTTCTGGCTTGCTGACTGCTCTGCTTGTCTTTTGAGCGCGCGAGTAGACGAATGTAGAACGAATCGATTCTGCGGGGACAGTCCTTGATGCGTTTAAACGGTTGTTATACAACATTGCGCGCGGCTCGGCCAGACTTCATTAATCTTCTTTGCTTTTGTCTTAGACTCAGCCGGGTTCAATGCCGCTGTGAGTTTAATTACAGGGCTTGAATGACGTTGGAATAAATGAAGCGAGAACGAAATGTATTGTTGTGATAATGTGTGCGGTGACGGTCCTAGAAAAATAGTGTTATCATTTTTTTTAAAAATTTTACTCTTTTAATCACCATCATATGCGAAAGAGAAGCAAAAAAGACTTTTTCCAGCAGTTTTTTTCGTTTTTTCTTTCCTCTCTCTTTTTTGAAAAAAAAGAGCTGAAAATCCCTTTGACTGTCGACGATTGTGTTTTGCCTCTCTCTCCTCTCTTTTTTTTTAAATCCGAAATCCACCCTAGCGCAGCAGCGCGGGGGGAGAAAGTAGAACTCGTGCACGGCAAAACCTCAATCCCTTTAATGGAGACAAATCCCTCTTGCGAGAGAGAGAGAGAGTCTCCACCCCGACGGCGACGAGGCGACGAACAATTTGTAAGAGTATATCCCACCTAGCCTGACATTAACGCCTCGCACTTGTAAGCCAACACTGGCCAATCATCTTCCCACCGCCCTTTGCTCTCTCCCCATCGTCTTCTTCTCCTTCTCCTTTCTTTCTCTTCCGCCTCTCCTTCTCCGCCCTCTTACAATTTTCAAATGGCTTTCCCCCCCCCCTTTTTTCGCTTTTTACTTTCAACCTGCTGAACGCTCGCTATTCAATTTATTTTCTAAAAACGTCACGGTGAAATTCGGCCCGACATTCTATCCGCGAAATAAACCAAACTCCGCGGAAAAAAAAAACGTATAATATCACCTAAACATAGCTCGGCGCGCAAAAGCTCCTGAATCGTAATTAAAACGCCACTAGTAAAGCTATCTGGCAGTTCTCACCTTTCGCACTCGGTTTTCAAGAGCCAGCTTCTCCCCGCATTAATGCTTAAGCCCGTCGAAAGTCGAAACTTAGCTCTAACGCAGACACCAGCGGCAGTTTTACATTGACGCAGCGAGGAGAAGACAGCGCGCTCGCACACATGACACTGCAGAGTAGCTTTTCACGCGCGGGAAGCGACTATACTTTTTTTTTTTACGAGCCCGGCAGACGCTCGCTCAAATATACAGCAGCGGAAAGAGCTTCCTCGTGTAGCAGCCTAGTGGCTGGGATTATAAAATTAATGAGGAGCATTCGTTTAGGTCCGTAATAGCCCCCCCGGCATTAAAGACGAGGGCTCTCGACATTTTTTTTTTCTTTATTATTATTATTATTATTTTTTTTTAGGTTTTTATTTTTCCACTCGGTGGACGCGGCTCTCCGGGCTCTTTTATCTTGCTTAGGCGTCAGCCGAGTTGCGGCCGGGAGTCGACTGTTTTGTATGCCGCGACAAGAGGCCGCGCTTACTCCGCGCGTGTAAATGCTCCTCGTAGATCATTTTCACGGTTTACTTGCGAGATAACTCAATTTCCTTAAGGTTCAGCTGGCAAGACCAGAGAGGTGGGGGGGGATGAGTTGCCATACTAAGCTAAACTCCGCTAGACGAGGCAATTTTCGTCTGAATAAAGACGGCGCTTCGCGAAGAAAGTTTAAATTTCGCGGATGAAGCATTAACATTTACAAACGCTTTATTAGGATTTATATAGCTCTCGGCGCTTCTCTAACTATTTCTAGCGCCGATGAGATTAAAGCGGAGAGAGAGAGAAACAAAAGTGAGCCAACGTATACAGAGGAGAGGCGCAATATCAGAGCAATCCGCAAAGATTGCACTTTATGCGAGAGTCGTAAAGGCCCACGCGCGCGCGCAGCCGGCACGAATCTCGATATGCAATGCACATACAGCCGGCGGCTTTCGAAAAACAAACCCCCGCCTCTTGCGCGAGCTTCTCTCCCTTAGCCTCGTCTTCTTCTGGCAAAACAGTCGCTCGAGCTTTCCAAGTTGGAGTGTACCGATGTGTTTTACCGGCGATATTTGAATTTCACCAGCTCGATTCTCATTCAAATTGTCACTAGATTTGTTTTTGTAGACGAGGCTTGCTCTTCTTCTTGGCGGGGCTTGTAACAGCGCTAATCTTGATTAAAATCCGCAATGGATCTGGAAAAAATGAAAATGTGGTTAGTACTCGATTGTGACACAATGATATTTGAATAATGTACATTCTCATACAGCAATAAATGCAATGACGTAATTCTTTTATAAATTTTGGAACTGCATCAAAATTAAATTTGTTTACAAGACTTTAAATTTATAATTTCGTACGTAACGTAATGCATAAATTCATAACGTTAAAATCGTTAAAAGATTTACAATACACGTATTCATAAATTTCGAATGATTTATAAATGTTAAACGATTACAGTCGTCTTTATCGCGCAAGAAGCAAGTACAAATATTTACACAACGTATAAAAAAGACATTGTTTAACTTGGAATTGAAACTTTATAATAATACAAAGTCGTCTGGAAAACTTATTAAACCTTCTTGATCTTTCGGAAAATAAAAAAAAAAAGGTATCGATTTTTCCCGGAGCCCCTTGGCGCGGCACACAAAACTTTTAATTTGGGCAACGACCTCAGATTATCTCGAAAGTTGAGAGTGCAGATTAATCCTGTCGACGTCGACGTTCTCGTCCTCGTCGTCGTGAAAGGAGAATTTCGAGGATTTGTGACTTTGAAGCAAGTTATAAGTTGTGCTACTTACATTAAATTTGCTCATTGCGGCAATCGCATCTCCACGCTTGATTACGCAAACTTTAATATAATAAGAGACAATAATTGAATAAGAGCTCGGCACTTTTATTTAATAGTCAAACTTATCCCTCTCCCAAACTTTTTTCATTAATTCAAATTAATTTTAGAGATCATAACGACGGCTAAAAAAGCCGTATCTTTTACGCTTACCCAGAGCAGCAGACGCGCTTACGGCTTTTTTATTCGCAGCTGTCGATAATAAATAAGCGTTAAAAAAAACTTGTATAATCCACAGGCGGAAATTCATCTCTCTCTCAAAAAGCAAAAAACAAATTCACACAGACTTTAAAAGCCAAGATCGCAAGCAAGCCACACAGGCAAGCTCGCAAGCACACACGCATCTGGACGTTTGGCTTTTTTATCAAAGCCATTATTGCACATGCCGACGATCAGCGGCAGCCGAGTTTCCGCAGGCATCCACGAGCCGTAAAATTATCTGACATTAATGCAAGAGATGTAGCTAGAGGCTGTAGCGGCGCACAAGAGACATAAGCACGGCTGCACAAAAAACTGACGAGTCAGGCTAGCGCCGGAGGAGTTGCAAAAAAGAGGAAGAGAGAGAGAGAGCCATGTAGCCGATAGTGCGGAACACATTTTCTCGCGCGCAGTCGAGCTTTAGGCAAGCTGCTAAAGGAAGAGGCGAGAGCTTAAATGAACAATCTTTATACACGTTATTAGCGAAGGCAACATCTGGCCTATTACGTGAGGAGAAAAACGCGCTGGGAGAAAGAGAGAGGGAAGATCATTTTCCGCTTGCTTTTTTCTTCTCGGCGATATTTAGTATTATTTATTCTATGAGGTTCGCATGTAAATTTCAGTGAGCTTAATGCGATCGCTTGTAATTTCGCTCTGCATCGTTAGACTTTGCTCCCGGAAATGAGAAATTTATAAGGTTTAAATTGAAAAAAAGTAGAGCTAGCCCATGCGCGAGTAAACATTCATTTTAAAAAACACTAAATTGTAAATTTACAAGAAAGTTTAACCAATTCCAGTAAAAGGGTGGACTTTAAAGTTGCATCGTTAAATAAACCGATCCCTAGTTTATTCAGGCTGCAAGCTGCGGGCGTCATCATCAGCAGCAACTCTTACATCGATCCATCAGCTCGTCCTCGCTTGGCTGTGTATTCGTCACTCAATAGCAGCATCGATAAATTCAGCCTGTCGAAACGGCAGATCCGCAAGAGCAAGGGGACAGCCGGAGGAGGAGCCAGAGTCTCGTAATTGCGCGTGTAGCTATTTATCAGCTGGGTTAGAACATATAACGCGTTTTCGATGTTTGGCCTGTAGCTGCAAGCGCTCGGCCTGGCTCCTGTCCACTCTGCAAATGAGGCGCTGTTGCTGCTGCCGCGCGACTCTATGCATACATCGGGAAGCTTCATCTTCGTCTGGTTTCTGTGGGAGAACATATACGGGTGTGCTTATGCGTGTACGCTCTTAAGCCTACACGTTGGATTATCAGCTGACTCGATGCTCGCTTCGTGGCGGCGGTGAATGGTTAACAAGGTCAATATGTAGGATGATCGAGAGTCGTTTGTATTTTATATTAGGAGAAACTGGGTAATTATGCTGATCTTAATGATTTAGCTAATTATGTATTGTAAAAAATTTGTTGCATTAAACTTTGGTAGATCAAAATTATAAAAAAAAAATAATTAGTTTTTTTGAGATATATTGATCCATCAAATTTATATTAACGTTCCAGCATATCACGCGCGCTACGTGCTCTTGTATGTATTTTCATGTTTATAATAAACAAAGAACAACTTTAGCGATAAACAAAATCAATGATTAATTTCAAAAAAGCCAATTAGAAGCCAAGTTATTTTAACAGTAAAGCTTGGTCATAGATATTTTATAAGTGGATTTTGGCCCGTTAAATCAGAATTTTTTGGATAAACAACGGAGAAATTATAGGTATTTTTGTTATTACCAAATTTTATAAACAATTATAAATTATTACATTTTTGGTCCAAATTTTTCATATTTTTCAAAATAATTGAAAGATAAAAGTTTTAAAATTTTGAAAATAAAAGATTTTTCAACTTTTAATGAATTGCTATGAGAGAATTAATTAAGTTTTCATGTTGCAAAAAATATCATTTTAATGTTAAGGTTTATTTGTACGATTAGATTTTTACATTTCTCATATCGCATTGAGTGCTTACAAAATAAACGTACGTATCAATTGCATTTAAATGTTTTTAAATTTGTAAATTTAATTTTCTATAAATTTTTAGAAACAGAATAACAAATTTTGATTTTTTATTAACATAATTTGAACAGTTTTGAAAGTGAACAATCAAAAGCCGAATAGAGGATAAATCGACTCCTGGTCTAATTTTCGAGCTTTTAGTATAACTCGAACATTTCACTAGTTTACGGCAAGAGAAAAGCATATATCTTAAATTTATGACTATGATTATATTCATATTTAGTGCCATAGCGAATTAGCTAAGTGTTAGGTTTCAGTTCGTTTCCGCTGATATCAAGCATACTTTTAGTCATTAAAACATCATTATTTAAAGAATTTTAATCAGAAATTTTTCTATTTATTTTAATAATTATACGTTACCAAAATACTGGATTGTGGTTATACGTGATATAAAAATTGTTTTTACATGTTTGTAAAGAAGAAAGAACTTGTTTTTACAAACACTATACATCAAACACATATTATAGATTAAAAATAATCTACTATTTATTGACATTTACATCCTTTACAAAAATACTAATATCGAGATCTATGGGCTTTATCGCATGACATTTGCCGAGCGCGTCATGAAACCCTTTATCGCGCTTCATAGCAGCACTCAAACGTGATAAAAGAGACATATGAATATCCTAATTTACTATATTTAGATGTAAAGTCTAATCGTATGATTAAACAACATTGCTAAAATAACTTTTATTTTTCGTTGCATTAAAAAAGTTTCATCAGTTTCCTCATAGCAACTTTTTTAAAAATAGAAAAAAAAAGATTTTTAAACTTTATCATTTTTATTTATAAATACCAAAAAAAAAAAAAATTTAATCAAGTTTCACTAAACTTTTCACTTTTAAATAATCTGAAAAATATGAAAAAAGTTTTTTTTGGGGTTGAAAAAGCAATTATTTTTCATTGTTCTGTAATTGTTGATAACAAATATACCTAAAACTAATCAATTGCCCATCCAAAAAATTTTGATTTAGCATGCCAAAATACGTTTGAAAACTGTGATTGATCAATGAAATAAAAAAACTAAAAATCTTCTAGGCCTCTAGACTAAATCCTCATGCAAAAAATTAGTTAAATTGTTAGTGAATTGTATTTGACTAATTAATCTAAGTATACATAAATACAAACCGATAGATAAATCACATAGATAAGCCTACGTATAAGATAGAATAAATCTTACATAACCTAAAGCGAATACAAAGTAAGAGCATGTACTCGTGATGAGCGTACCTGTATCATTTTTACGTGTCAGTAAGTGATAACATATCTCGAATACGTATATCGACTCAACAAGCAGGCGAGCTGAAACGTGATAGAAAAATCAAGCGCTCGCATTGCTCTTTTCTTTCATTTCCGAGTAAGACAAATAGCGTTTGCGGAATCTATCGCATCACAAACAGGAGGATCAGCGAACTATACGAAGATTCGTGTTACCTTTCGGGTACAAAATTTTTCTTTCACACGCGATTTCACCGCGCTGAGATTGTATCGTTGTAAATTATTATTTCTGACGTATTAGAATTTCGTATTTCAGAGTCCTAAGCGCAATTAGCGAGAATAAGGAATAATGAAATGGGTCAGAGGGTCGATGTACAAAGATAAAACAAAATCAACGCCCTAGCAGTTTTCTCAAGGATTCTCTCCTTCTTCCTTCCTTCCTTCCTTCCTATTCCTTTCTGGGAAGGAAAGAAATTTATAACGAACTCTTGCGTGCTCTCGCTTCTCTCAAGCAGTCGGTCCAGGGGAAATAGATTTTCCAATTCTTTTTCTTTATGTTTGCTTCCCTCGTTATATATGTGAGTGTGTGTGCATACATACATACTTATACAATCACGTACATTTATATATATATATACGCATATCGATTTCATTGTAAACAAACGTAATAATGTGGCAGCGTTCTGGCTTCCTTGTTTTCTGTCTCTCACTTTTCCCGGTTAAAGCCAGATCTTAACGGCAATGTTAATTTTACTTTGATTTCACAGTCAGTGAATTGTAAGTTGGAATTATTTTAAGGAGGGATCATCAGTCATGAATATTTAGGACTTACTTTAACCATTATATATCATTCCTCTACGTACTATACATACCTGTCAAAATTGCAGAGAAATGTTCTAAATCCTGATTGCTGAATTATGAAACGAAACGTCAACGTTGAAAATTGTTTTCTCTTGTCAGAGAATTACAAAATTAAAGCTATATATTGAATTCGGTGTACTTAAAAATATCAGAGGATGAGAAAACATATTTAGCATAAGAAAATTTAATGCTGATTCTCATTTTAAGAAACACGGTTTGCCACCTGTTTTAAGAAAAAAAGAGATGAAAATGTAAAGAAAGTCGATAAAAATAAAGTGCTAAGTTTATACCTTCCTCATACTCAGACCGCATATACCTCGACGTGACAAGATCCGTGTTTGGAAAGACCCGACTCTCAATTTTAAATACGTTTATAACTTAAATTTAAAGAACCAAAATTTGATAAAAGTCTTTCTTAATACTTATTACATTAGAATATGTTCAGATAATTAAGAATTTCAGAAATCATGTCGATCAAAAATCTTTTGTATTAGAAACAAACTTTTTGTTTTATAAAATCTTGATGTCATTAGGAGTTGTAATCTGAATTTTTAATAAAGATTGCATTTACGATTAGTCAAGATCATTATGTGTTTATTTTTTAGATTATTCTTACCCACTCGTTGGGTAAAAGTATAATTGCCTTTCGGTGAAGACGAATTAGTCTAGGGGTGATGATAGCTGAAAAATTTATGTCTAGAGCACTCGCGCTGCAGTCAAAACCGTAAATCTGTTTATGACTCTCTCCTTTTTTTTGAATGATGATGATGGTGTTCTGTAGTTCTCTCATAATTAATATTATATTACTTTACGGTTATCAATCTACAAAATTAATTTTCTTTTAAAAAATGATGAAAACAAAAAAAAAGGAAATAATAGGCTAAACGAGGGAAGAAAGGACTTTCGAAAAACTGCGTATGCAAAGTCCAGTAACTAATTTATCAACATCACCAGTATATCCACCCACAGCCACACGCATACAAACGTACCCTCGCATATCCTCGGGGCCGATAAACGCATGCAAATTGTCCGGAATGCTCGGTCGCGCAATCGTAATTCGACTTGACGCGCGGTAAAGGAATACATTGGAGGACGCGAAAAAATCGCGTATATTAATTGTTCCGAAAATTGCAGTGATGAACCGTCATGTCGTTGCGAATGACAGTCCGGGAATCAGAGAGCTCGCTTTGTGTGTGTGTATACGTTATGCCCACGCATGGGACAGAGAGAGAGAGCCGCGCACCGAGGGGAGCTGGAGATTAAATGAAGCGATAATGAAGCGCGTTATCGGGAAATGGCTAGTCTTTCGAGATTATCATCCGTCGAGCGTCGAGCGTCGAGCGTGTCGGCCGTTATCGAGTCCGAAATGGAAACGCCGCGAGGTCTAAGCCCTCCCCCCCGCATACTGCGCGCCCAGTCAAATGAGCCGAGCGTTTAATATTTTAACGATTATCGCGATTTATCAACGCACGCGCACGCGTTCTCTCTCTCTCTCTCTCTCTCTCTCTCTCTCGTGGGTTATGCGCCTGTGTGCACTTGTAATATGTCCTCTGGTTGCCAGTTCGGTTTCGATGCTATTGGACTAATGCTCGTGTTTTTTTTTTCGCATCGATTATTGCTGTCAGCCCGAGAGACTGCAATTTTCGTGTGTTCGAATGTTATTAGAATTGTATGAAGTGTGTGGTGATTAATTCAATCAACTTTTTTCTGTTTCTTTACCAGCTTGACTTAATTATTAGTTTGGTATTTTAGTTTTACAATTTCGTCCGTACACAGCATACCTATTAAAAATAAAATTTCTGTCGCACAAACAAAGCAGAATAACGAAACGACCGAGCTTTTTTAATTAAGATCTATAAATCTCATTTGCTCTGACCACATAAAATTACTATCAATCAATAAAACCAGCTGCACCGCGCCGAGCCAGTGATATTATTATCGCAACAAAAGCGAAGGAAGGGAGAGTAATACCGGGCTCCCGGCGGCATCGAGCCGCGGCGCACGTATACATTAGTGACGTAAGATCGATTTTGATGGCGCGCTGGCGAGCTGTATAGATGAGAGACATACCTGGAGTAGAAGCGTGCTAGTTTCCCCCCTCGATTTCATGCATATAACTCGCATGCGCGAGCGAGCTCCGGAGTCATTCTTATCCCCCCCCTCCAGGAATCGTACGCCCGCGCGATCTCCGCCGGGGTTTATGTATGTGCAGCCTATGTACGTATACATGCCTTAAATGGAATTAAAGTGCGATGAACAGTACGTGAAATTCAGGGAGCGTCGCCACACGAGTTTCCTGCGAGCTCAGCCCCTCGGCGGGCTAGGAGTGATTCACCATTTTGCCATGGGGTTTTATTCCTGGAGGATATTAATTTACTGGATTTCTATGAGGCTTTGAGATAGAGAATAAAATTTGTAATAGACTGGAGCTAGCCTTAATGTTATCGTGAACTCAAAACTTTGATAAAAACCATATAGAACTATGATTAAATGCAAGGTTAATAAAGCTCTATATTCACTAAAAGACTTGCACACTGTTGGCAATGGTGACTCGCTTGAACATTAACTATGAAAACCTTAGGTCTTCACAACTCAAAGCAGTATGGAACACTGAGATGCATTATATGTTTGCGCTTCATCGTGAGCAGCAATCCTCAACAAGTTAAGTTAATGTATAATACAAATAGCAATAGTAAAATCTGTATGCGTGTGCATAACTAAATGCATCTGAGCCTATTTTTTTGTGAGTAAAATACTAAATTCCCTAACTTCTACGGGAAAGTAGTATTTTGCTAACTATTAAAGAAATGTTGAATTCCACAAGTGCAAAACAAGCCTCTAATAATTGCAATTTCTCTCACCTTATTAGAAAAAATATTATACGCCACTCGTGAGCATAGCAGGTGATTCGCACACTCGCCTTTTTTGTCTTTCTTCGCTCTGGTCACATATCGACTCGTGTGGGAATCACTTATTTTGCACACTAGTCACGTAATGTACTATTTTTGGCTTAAGGTTTTGGTCCGCTATACTAAATAATCTGAAAAACTCACTATTATAAAGAATGCCAGAGAAAGCTAAATTCATTACTTTCTTTTATTACAGGCGAAATAAAAAAATGGTAGATGACATAATACTTTTTCTTATATCGATTTTTTAAATTGAAAGTTTTGCTTACATTACAATATTTCTTAATGCGATTGAATTCATTTGTTTCAAAATGTTTGTAAAATCAATAACTGCAAAAGGGTTTTCCTAGCGAAAGGAAGTTTTGTATATTTCCGTACATTTTTGTACGTTTTGTTTCAGTTTTCGAACTTTTGAACAAAAATGTATAAAAATGCGTGTTTTATACCAAAACACATGAAAATCTACGAGAGCTTTTAGAATTGCGATCTTTTTTATCTGTGAGGCAATCTGCATTTACATTGTTATGATTTCTTTTCAGCGTTAGGTTGCAACATTATATCAATAACAGTTAGTAAATAATTCTAAAAGTACAAAAAATTTTTTAGAAATATTAAAGAAGTTGTCGATCATCTAAAAACAATGTAAAATGCATAAAAACATTTTATGTTTGAACGATATGCTATATGTGTAAAAATGAATTTTGAAGAACCTACGTGGCAATAAATTTTTATTTTCGAGCCGTCGGCATTTAATAATTGTTTTTGAAATACAATTTAATAATTAATTATAATGATATAAGATTAATAATACCCAACATTTTATTTAAAATTAAATGTCATATAGAGTCTGATCAATTATAAATAATCATTTGATCTGTTGTATATCTCTACATTATGTTTAAATATGTAAGTGTTTGAATACTGCAGCAGGTTATAATTTAAGGAAATTATAATAAAATCAGATAATCTGTAATGGATGAGCAAAACAATAATATATAATTATTAATAAATACATAGTCTATTTTATTAAATTTAAAAATTTTATTTCCACATTTTAAAATGAATATTCAAGATTCATTTTTGTTATCGATTTTTTTATTTAAGTACAATTTTTAAAATAAATATAACAAAAACCCAATGACATAACGAAAATTATATAGTGTGTTTCTCTTTTAATTTATTCAAAAGTGAACCTTATCCTAAAAAATGAATTTTTTAATATATAACTGTTACAAAACTATAAAATGTTAAAATAATTATTTTTCGAATCGTGATATTTTTAGAAATATATGTAAATGAATATTCAGAATTTTTAAGATATTTTCTATAAAAGAATGTTCAATAATTTACACGGCAGAATAGTTATTCTTAATTTTAATTTAAATGATCTTTGAAGTGAAAAATGAAGTTAATTTAAATAAAGATTTAAAATGCATAAGTTTAAACTTTCAAATAATAGTTTGGTAAATGTATAACAGTGTATATGATTGAGTATTTTGATTATTTGAAATAAACTTCAATAATTCATTTTATATTATTATAACGTAATATTCAACTTTATCCTTGGTTAGTCACGCTTCCAGAAATTGACGTAATATTTACACTCTTTTAAATACATATTAATACCTTTTGACCAAATAAAAAATTAAAAAGACTGAGGGCAAAATTTATTATTATTATTTTAAACCATTTTTGAAATTATTATCAGAGTGAGATTGAAATTTTAATTTTATACGTGTACAAAAACCTGGAAAAAGCTTAATACATCATTTATGGTTGATTTTGCTCAGCTTGACTATTAAAAATTAAATAATCTATATGATTAATTTAACAGCACTCTATTTTCAAACATTAAATAATTTTTGCGAAAAAGTAATTTATTTAAAACGTCACTAGACAGACAGTTGAGAATAAACTGATATTTTTACATCTTGATTCGTCAAAGATTAATTTTATGCATCCTATTACTTTATTTAAAACATATTTTATTTTAGAATCGTTAAATAACTAAGTTAAGCTAAGTTAAGTTTTAAGTTCCAATGAAATCGACAGTAATCTTTTTTTATAGTTTGATATAATAAAGTGCAAAACTGAATAAATCACCATTGAATCATCACCTAAAAGCCTAACAACACCCAAAAATGCGTGCACATTAAAACGCCAACAGGTACTCTGAGCCAAGCCATCCACCAAAATATATAAGAGAGCAAAAGCGCGCAATTATTCATAGTCGCAGGATGCGCCGAAAAAGAATAGAGCCCTGTCGGCGTGCAGGCGGATACAATGGCTGGGAAATGGACGAAAAAGAAATTTGTTACGTCACGTAACGCGCGCGTCCTGTCTCGGCGAGCCACGAGTTCTCTGGCCCGACAGGATTTGATTGAGATCCTTTTTCCCCGGCACGCTGATTCGCGCATCTCCGTAAATCTTTGACATTCTCGATATTTTTCCCCTCTCCCTCTCGCAGCGGAGCGAACAAACGACTTTTTGCCAACGGCGGGCAGCTCTGACCTCGATATCGGTCCTTTGGCTGCTTTTTATTTTGCTTGCCTGTTCTAGCTAGCTGTAATGCTCGGACTGTTGGAGTGAAAAACTTCATGAATTTCACATGTATCGAAGCGTCGTTTGATCCAGAAAAAAACTTTGCTAATTTTAAATAGGTGGCTGATAACAAAGGCACTTTTGCTTTCTCAAAGTAAAAGCTTTGTGATAAATAAGTTAATGGAATTTAAAATTTTTATAAATTCTAATATGTTTGAATCTTTTAAATTAAAAAATTGTTTATGTGTGTGCGCCTGTGTCTGAGTGTGTATGTGAGTGTGTGCGTCTGAATCTGAGTGTGAATGTGAGTATATGTGTGTGTTTGCGTCTGAGTCTAAGTGTGTATGTGAGTGTATGTGTGTGTGTGCGTCTGAGTCTGAGTGTATATGTGTACATGTGAAACAAGTACAGTAAGCTCTAAAATTAATAAGTATTAATTGAAAGTTGTAGTAGTTTGGCACGTGACCTCGACTGCATGTTAAAGTTTTTTTTTAACATTATTACTTTTACCGTGTCAATGCCTGTGAGCCTCCTATGCTTAAGTGCGCACTCTAGGGTCCATTAGATAAAACCTTGAGACACGTGTATATATGGCCGGGCATATATACCCTCTACAAATAATTATGTTATAGGACACTTTAGTCTAGAAAGAGAGAAGAAGTTGTGGGAGTAAGAAGATATATACTCACACATATATACAAAGAGGGTGCAGGTATACAGCGCCGAGGGGTCGGATGTCCACGAAGAAAATGGTCTCATAAATCTGGCGTCGCGGGCGCTCGCAATTTGAAAAAGAGATGACCGTCGATCGCCACGCTTTATTAAGCATCCCCCGAGCCTTTAATTCCCAAAGAATAACATCGATCGGAAGAGGGGAAAAGCTAGACGCGTTCCCCGGCTAATAATGAACGGCAATTAATACTCTAGCTTCGACGTCTCCCCGAGCCAGCGGGGAAAACGATTATTTCGATAGATTAATCCGAGAGCGGGGCCGTTTAGTGAAAACGAGAGGGAGGAAAGAAACGAGGGGAGAGAGTCGAGTGGCACTCGTGCAGTAGTCAAGGCCAGACTATAGCGAGACGATGACGAGAAAGGCGGAAGTACCTTCTTCTATCGTTCCTGTATACGCGCACTCGAAACTGCATCACCCCCCCGTTTGGCATCGGTGATCTCTGCTTAGCGCCAGCCCCGACGGCGAGTTTCTCTTTCTGTCAGAGCGGAGAAAAGCTGAAGGTAACGGCCCTTGTGGGCTTGCGGCCTGCTCCTGATCTTGTCAAGTGGCTACTTGCGGTTTATTTACGAGGAAACGCGCCCGATCTTCAGCCGGGCCGTTCATATGAAAGTATAAAGCCGGAGCACTCGAGTGAGAGCTGGGGGGGGAGTCTCGAGGCCCTGTCCTCTTCTCCTTTAGCGGCGACATCGATAAAAATTGCAGGACCAGAGAGAGAGCGGCTGCCGCTGACTTTTATGCGCGCGAGCTGCTTCTCCTCATTTCGCGACTAGTGACTTTTTTAAAAGCGGCCCTCTTACCGCTCTGTTTCATTCGCCAGCGCCGAATTTGCATGCTAAGATACAATTTTTTTTTGCGGCTGTGTATGCGTTTGCTATTTGAATATCGGAAACGCTCCCTTTTCTCTTCCTCTTCCGCTAATTGAGTAAATAGAAAAAGGCGAAGCGAGCCAAAAGCAGCCGCTGCTCACTTTTATACAGCAGCGAGGGGAAAAAATTTCGCCGGGCAAGAAAAGCAAGATGGACAAACAAGGAGGGGCGGTTCAGTATGCATACATAAAAATAAAATCCCCCCGACATGCAACGTCTTTGATCCGTGGCATCCTTGAGAGAAAGCTTTTCGTAATGCGCTCCAAGTATCTCAAGCGTCAAGCACGAGAAAGCAAGCTTTTTCCGGCCAGACTCTTATACAGACAAGCGCCAGAGTCAGAGTTGCAGTCACGAGTCCCTCTGTCTCTCTCTTCCTCCTCTCTCTCTCTCCTACCCAAAAGCAATACTCGCGATAGCTGAAGCGCGTCGCGAGCTGAACCGGGGAAAGCGAGGGAGCTTGCAGGAGTGAGAGAGAGAGAGAGAGAGAAAGCTGAGGGCCCGAGTGCTGGGGCGAGCTCGTAAGGTAGCGGCTGCCAGCGTGAAATGAGCTGCCAGCCCGCACGACGTACGGTCTCTCAGCCCTCCCCCACCTCTCAGTCTCCCTAGTTGTTTAACTCCGAAGCCACGAGAGCACGACGCTAACTAAATCCAAGGAGCGCGACTCCGCCGCCCACGCCGGAGCGCTACAGCGCTCGATTTAACGTCGACAGTACGAAATTACGCCCGCCGCAAAAGCTTTCCGTTATAATTGCTCAAACCAAAGCCGCCCCCTGGCCTAACCTATTGGATAATTTCTGAAAAAGCTCCCCCGGCTTTCTCGCCTAGCCGCGCGGCGCACTTATTAAGCGAGCGCTGCGCTTTTTCTCTTTTTCTCCTTTCAAATTTTTTCCTTTATTTCATTCTCACCTCCCACCTGTCCCTTTCTCTCTCTCTCTCTCTCCCTGCAGACTCTAATTATACCTTTTCAGAAAACGACCAATTACTCCACTCTCACTCTCTCTCCCGCGCCCTTAATTCTACTTTTTTCCTTCACCCTTCGCAGATAAATTTTTCGAAACGACAGGTAACTATTTAATTTCATCTTTTTTTTTCCCTCCGTCTCCCACCTTTCTGCCGAGAGCGAAACGGATAGAAAGCACTGATGAAAAAAGCCGAGGAAAGCGAATAAAAAGTAACGAATGCAAGCCGGCTGCCCCCCCGTCTGAATCCCGGCTTTTACAGAGTAAACAAGACGCGGCCGGCTTATCGAGAGGCGCGCAACAAGCTATTCCCTGCAAGCTCCTCCGCTCGTTCCCTCGGCCAATGAAACGACGCGATGGAGCGCCGCGCGCGAGCGCGAAAAAGCAATTTTCGCCCCCCCAAGCCTTCTTACCGACAGGTATATTCTACCTTCACCAGCTTGCGCTGGAGATTCGATTCCCAAGGTTATATTGCGCTTGTATACGCGCCGGCCGAACTAAGCGCTCGACTTAAGCTCGATCGGAGAAGCTGCTGCAGCGCTGCGGGCTTCTATTTTAAGGAAATTTATACGATTATCGCTGTTTTATTGTGGGTTTTGAATTAATTTGTGGTGTGTGATGTGACGAGATTGAAATAAATCAGATTTTAACGATTAGACGGAAAGGCTGATCATTATTTTCAGAAGTGCTCAATCTTCCGGTCGTTAACTGGAGCATCCTCGAAAAAAATAACAGACAGAGAGCTAAATGAAAACTGGGAGAGCGCGCGATAACGCGTCACTTAATAAGCTTGTCAGCGGGGGAAAAAACAACTTCATTTTTTCAGCCGAGGCGAAATCTCGTTGCGGCATAATAAGCGAGTATTTATATACTGCTTATGCCGGGCCGACTTTCCTCATTTTGCCCTTTGCCATCGCCCGGCGAGCTTTTAATTAAAACGTACAAATTTCTATATTCGTGACTTGGACTCTCTCTCTCGGCGCGCGGCTGTCTGTCTGTCTTTCTCTCTTCCGCCCTCCCACTTTCCATTTCCCGCATTTCCCGCCTATTATCTCACTTCTGCAAAAATTGTTTTCCTGAACTCGAGAGGAATCTTTCCTTTATTCTTTCCTACCCCGTCTCTTTGCTGGCCTCTGCACTTCTCCTGCAAATAATACCTGGAAAATACTCGCTATTTACTCGTGTGAATTTCACCTTTTATTTTTTCGTAAAAAAAAATTGAAAAATTGAAAACCAATATAATTTATCAGAATTTAATAAAATTTACACGAGGACCGATTGTATCGGCGTTCCATTTAAAATGTACGTGATTCCGAGAGATCGTCTGCTAAGTAAATCCTATAACGCGGCGGCGGCGGCGTTGGTAGAGGCTAGTTTCCACTTATTTAATTTACCCGCTTCGGAATTCCAGAGGATTTCGCCGGGGCGCAAGGCCAGTATATAATATACAAGTTTGGAAGCGTCTCAAATTCCCCTCCCATAAATAAGCACTACTAAGTGCCTTACAGAGGCTTTAGTTCTCCGGTAAATTTGTTGTGATTTCTGCAGGAAAAAAAAAACAAGTTTGCGTTCAAGTTCTTGGCACTATTTGTTGCAGACTAGTTTCCTTAACTGTGCATCATTATACTAATGTTAGTTGTAGTAAAGTTTAAAAATAAGATAAAAATTATATTATTACAGATATTTGTACATTCACATTCTCTTCATCTTTTAAAAATTACAATCAATACTTCTATTCTAGTTTCTATAAAAACAAGTATTTAATTGCAATTTGTATTTTCTGTTACAGGTGAGTTACACAAACGATTTTTACGTTAAACCTTCATCCCCGCGTAAGTTAAACAAATATATTATAATATCATTACTAAATCCCAGACTTTTATAAACCTTAATCACAAAAGAAACGAATAAACAGTAAGACGCTCTGGGACAACATTCAAATAGACGTAATAGCCAAAGGAAGATAAATGTTATAAAACGTTGAGAAAATAAATAGCAGCGCGCGCGCGCGCCGAAAAACAAGAGGCAAGAAAAGCGACCGACGACGATTCTTCAATTCCACACTCGAGTTATTTTCTTAAAATCTACTTTAGGGTCTTTCCCATCTTTCTACTTGCGCTAAGCTCCTCCGCTATCGCGAAAAGAGTTGCTCCTCCCCTCCCCCCGGAGATCCCAAGATAGAGTAATTCGAAGACGTCTGTGAAAACGTCGGGATGTCGAAAATATTGCGAGAGCTTTTTCCTTTTTATTTCACGTGAAATTTAGAAGCGCTGACGTTTACGAAAGCTCCCGCGTACATCCGAAAAATAGGCTCCTTAAAAAAAGGCAGCAAGCTCAAAAAAAGGGGAGCGCTTAATTATGTAATCGTCAATTAGCGGGCTTCTCGCGTCGATGCCTCGATTATTATTCAATTAACCGGCGAGGAGCGAGAGAGCCCATCGGAAAGTCTATAAAGAGAGGTAGAGGGGAGGGGAGTAAAGATGCTTGCACGATCGATTCGAAGAAAGCAATTAGTTGGGATTATTCCCGGCGATTGGCGGCCTCTCCTGTCTCTATCTCTGTTTGCGTCTGGCTGCTAGTAGGAGAGCGTCCGGAAAAAAAGCGTCTAAATTTAGGTCCACGGAGAGGGGGGAGGGAAAAGAGGAGTTCTAAAAGGCACGTCATTATGGATCGAAGCAATCGAGTTTAATCCTTGGATTATTTTTTTGGGGCCGCTCCTCCGATATCGGGCATTAACGACGGCGGAAATAAGTAAGAGACAGTCGAGAGCGCCCGAAGAATGGAGCTAGAGAACACGTAGCGAGAACGAGAGAGAGAGAGAGAGAGAGAGAGAGAGAAAAGCGAAGACGGAACGCTGGAGGATATCCGCGAGCGCAACGGAGAAATCGAGAGAGACAATACAGTCAGCAGCAGACGCAGCAAATTGCCCGTTAATAATCCATCCGGCTCGCTGAACCTCTCTTTCTCTTTTTCTCTCGCGCGCGAAGCGTCGCACACGATAGGAGAGGGATAGGGACAGTAGAACGACAAGGCGCCTTGGACCTCTCTTCCTCCCCAGCCTCGATGAAATATTCTTCCTTGATCCGGTGTAATTGTGACTCGACTCTCGCTCTCTCTCTCTCTCTTCCTCTGTTTCTCTGGCTCGAGAGAAAATTCTAGTCGCGCGCGCTTCTGCTTTTCTTGCTCCTCTCTTCATTTCTCTCGTCACGCCACTCGAGAAGGAAAATATTGCCTTTTATAAGCCTCCCCACAGCTCATTCGTTTTCTTGGCAAAACTCGCCGGCGATACATCGGCCGCTGGTTCCGCGACTCCGCCTTTATATCGACAAACATTAATGCGACCGACTCCTCACTTCTTTTATTCCCTTACTCTTTTTATTTTATATATTTTACCTTGAAAATCTCCTTTCTCCCCTCAATTTCACGCGTCGCACAATAAACCGAACTTTTTCATCAAAACAGCTGCATAAAATATGATTTATCCAGCCGCGCGCTTGGCATTAATGCCGGGCGTTCAACTTTCCTAGAAACAAAAAGAGGAGAGCCCCGGAGAAGTCGAGCTTGCGATAAGGGCTTCGCATAGAAGCAGCCGGAGCGCTCGCATCCCTGAAGGACAAAGAAATTTCCCGGGGACACAGGCAACTGGCCGAGCGTCCGGGCGTTTAATCAACTCTAGTATATATATCTCGACCTGTCTTTCCCTACTTCGTGCTATACGTTTCGACTAATCTCGGCCCACCTCCCACTACTTTGCCGCTCTCTCGCCTATCTCCGCTGACTTTTGCTCTCAAGTTTCCATGCTTTTACCTATTTCCTTTCATCGCTTCCCGGGGTATAATAAGATCTATAATGCTTAATATATAAGCGCTGCCGCGAAACTAGGAATAATGCAAATACGGATGGAATGACTTTAACGAGGTCGCAGGTGTAAGTTATTTCTCGGCTGCTGTGCGGAGTAAGAGGAAGAAGAGGGAAAGAATTTAATGCGTATTATAGTCACCCGAGGCGATGCGAGTGGGAAACTTGGGAATATTGAATCGCCCGATAACTTTGGCTATTATTGCTCCGTGTCTTTTTGAGCGCTGAGTGCAGCGGGACTGCGTTTTGCCTTTGTTTGGGGAGGGCGATTTACTTTGGCTAATTTGGGGAGTGGGTTTTTGTAATTGTGTGGCGCGAGTGAGAGTATCTATCGTTTTCTTTTTAATTAAGCTCTCGTGGGTTTTGTTTCGATTAATAGCGACGTGATGTAGAATGATATTATATTAGTTAGATTGCATTTAGTAATGACTAAATCGTTGTTGTAAATATTTCGGTTTATGATACAGCAACCTTTTTAGGCTCTGAGTGTAGTATTTCTTCTACAGTAGATATTGAAATAAGATTGTATTACATGAAATAAAATTTTGTATTGTTATTATACTTTATGTCAAGAAAATACAATCAAGAATTTGGGAAAATACTTTGATAAACTTATTTTATATTGCTTTTTCGTAAAAAATAAAGTAGATACAAAAACAAAACTCTGGGAGAAGATTTGGTCCCAGAACCTTCTGCTCTTTATCATAACATTTGCTAAGCTACTGTTTTCTTATTAAAAAATAATTAAAATTATCTGATAACTTAGCATTATAATCTTGCACATTTTTTAACCTTTTAAATTACAAGTAATTTCATTAACAGTAACAAAATCATTGCTAACATCTTTCCGAATTTCTATTATAAAATTTATTGCATTTTTGAAAGAAGCAATAAAAAATAAATAGCCAGACTACATTCAGACATTCCCGACGCTCTTACAAGATTTCCAGTCTCAGACTTGTCTTTATTAAAAAGAAATATTGGAGTATTTAAAAATGAACTGGACTATTAATTTTACATTCTCAAGCCGTCAAATCGATGAATTGAAAGCTAAAGGAATAAGACAACTCTCAGCGTAAAAATATTATCTCTGCAATAAAAGAAAAAAAATAGGAAAATTTATTAAGTTTTGAGCTTTTTTAACGTTTAATAGATAAAAAAAAAATTTACATCGCGAACAATCGTTTATATTATTAACTTTACGTTAACTTGACCTAATCAAAAAAGTTGGCAATACATTAGTCACGTATTGTATCTAAAAATGGTATGATAATAACTTATTTCTTACGACAATAACACTCAAATTAGGTATTAACATTCAAAATTAAGGAATATAATTGCCTAAACTGTCACACTGTAAGTAATACTGAAGTTGTAACAAACACCAATGTCCCAAATAACACTGAACTCAAATGTTTTTCTTTAAGGGATCTTAAGACATTTTTCTCCGACATTTAAAATCGTTTAACGTGTGCTAAAGGAAAAGTGGTACTGACTTCTCCTCATACGCACACCAAAGTCAACCATATACACTCGGAGCAACCACCCTACTAGAGCTCTTATCGCTCATTCGTAGAGATTTGAGATTGAGCACAGCCGAAATCTTTTCGCGCAGCAGCTAAAACTGATATTACGGCTGATGATCAGATTTCTTATCGCCCTCAGAAGTTAGAGTCAGATCGAGCTTAAAATAAAAACAAGCAAATTAACTTTTCTTTGTGTCTCCACTGTAAAGATCCACGATATTCTGTCTCTGATGCACGAAATATAGTAACTCGTTTTACTTGCTTGTCTTTGTCTTTTTTTGTCTTTTATTTGTCTTGTTGGTGCGGAGTGCGTTTGAACCATATGTTCTGATCACGTGCCGTGTTTGAATAGTTTATCTTTCATAAAATATTTCTTATATACAATGTTCTTCTTTGTGTTTGGCAAGTGGCCTTTTTTTCTTTTTTTTACTTACTCTAACTCTACAAAACGAACTATAAATACAATTCGAACACATTCACTTATCAATATTTTTATTATACGATTTTTTAAAAAATTAATATAAGTTTGTTTTTAAAATTCTGATCATCAAATTACAGTCTAAATAATATTTATTACAATTTCAGCAAAATGCATAATTTAATAAAATTCGCTTGAGCCGCATTAATACGTAGTTTTAACCTTTCTTAATTTATTATAAAAGTTCATATACTTCATATTATTTATAAAATTTAATTTTAAGTTTTAAATATTTAGCTTTATCCAGTGATGTGTAAATTAATCTGCCATCTGGGGTAAACTAATAATCACTATTCTAATATCTGTATATAATATTGTCATAAAATATTGATATAATAACTTGATTATAATACAGTAATAAATTGTGTTTACTATAATTAAGTAAAGAAAGTTTGTAAAATTTTTAATTTTTAAATAAGTTTTGAACCAAACAAATATTTATAAAAGCAATATCAATTAAAATTAGTATTATCTTAGTCAAATAATTAATTTACTTGAAATAGCAATTAAGGTTAACCCTTACCCCGCAAACGAGATATACACAAATGCGAGTACTTTGAACAAGCTAACCCCGGTTGTGCGCAGGGGATTTAATTACTTTTTTGACTTGAATCAATTATTTTTTAATAAACTTATAAATTATAAAAAATGTCTTGTATAGCTTTATTCAAGTCATTCTATATACATTTTTTAAATATAAGATTAATTAAAAAATTATAGGCTAAAATTCTTGTATTTTAATGCTTCAAATAAATGTAGACATTAAATTTATTAATGATTATAATAAATTTCTGAATTTATCTTCACATATTTTACGAGTTAATAAAAATGTTAATCAAGACTGCAACCCACTTTTTCATCGTGCTTAAATGATAGCTTATTGCAAGATTAAGTTGTTATATGCCAAAGCTCGACTTAACTCGTTTAATTTTCTAAGCTCTAAGAGATTTTTGGTTAAAATTAACACGTCTTGTCATGGAAGAAATTAAAATAAGTTATTGCTTACTTATTTTAACAGTTATACAACGGTATTAACTCTGAATTAAAGAGCTTTTTTATATGGATTTGTAAAATATTAAAACATGCAATACACGTATTATATCCTAATTTATAAACAGAGCCTTTATTAAAATGATTAACTGCACACATTTTTCTCTTTATATTAAAGTCGGCAACCAACCTTAAACTTTTGCATATCCGTAATAGTTCGTAACATGCACAAAATATTTAATATTGAATAATTGATTCATTCGGTTTTTACGTTTATAAAATCTGTCGATTTTACATCAATATATTATAAAAGCTTAAAATAAAATTCATAACATAATAAATGATTTATATTAGTTTTATAAAATAATGGCTGTTTTTTATCAATTTTGTACAAAAATATAAGTATATGAATATATCTAAAAATTTAAATAACTTTTTTAATATCAAATATCAGATTTATTTTCAATTTTATATACAATATCCAATTCCACGGGTTTACTAGTATAATTAAACTTTGATACACGATATGTACATAACAAAATCATAATAAAAAACTTTCTAGATATTACTCTAGTACAGCTACAAAAAATAAAATAATATTATACAGACATGATAAAATAACGATTTCATAATAACGAATAAATAATAATAATAATTTCGCATAGAATCAACACATAGTAGGCTATCGTCGATGCAGGCCCGAAAGAGGCAAACGGTCAAATAAGCACGTGGAAAATGAAAGAGCCAGAAGAGCATTGAATCATGCAAGTTTAAAGCTCGAATAAGCCAGCTTTGCAAGCCCGATTACAGCTTAAAAAGCGGACTAAAAGGCATTAATGGGTATTTCGTGGATAATGAGTGGAGAATGACGGCGAGGCCAGCGCACTGCGCGCGGCCCCCAGAGCAGAGAGAGAGAGCGCCTCGCTGCGTGATCGAACTCCATTATTCCGAGGACTATCAAAAGTAACTAACGAACATCAATTATCATCGCGCATGTGCGCGCCGGCGCTGCTGCTGGCCTCGCCGCGCTGTTTCAGCAATTGCGGCCTGATCGAATTGCGGCTAGAAGCGGCATTTAAATTTTGAATATGCGGCCAGCGCGAGCGCAAGCGCAAATCCACTCGCAGAATTGAATTAAAATGCCTACAATGACAATTATGCTTATTGAGCGCAAGCTGGCCCCCCCTCGGCCAAACTTGCGCTAGCTTCTCGAGGGGGGTGGGAGTGTCGAGCTTAGCTGCTGCGGGGTAGGGCTCAAAACTTGCAAATCTCGGTAAACGGCTTTGCTCTAGCGCAACGATTCCCAAAGGAGCTGGCGCCGGTGACTCTGATCAAGTAGAGTCATGCCGATATGGTCAGACGACGTCCTGAGGGAGGCGAGTTTGGAATTTTCCAAAAGCGATGATGCTGAGAGTCTGCTGTCTTTGTTTTTCGTCTCTGTTGAAATTGCAAAATTTATTAATAGTACGAACGTATTAAAGTCCTTAATGATCTTGGTAATGATTTCAATGTAATGAACAATGTTAAACGCGTGAGGGAAAGGCTGCTTTTAAGAGGCACGCAGCCAGCCAGCGAGATAAGCGAGAGAAAAGCATTCTCAAAAGTTTAATAGACTCATCAGCGACAATTATGTGGTTATATCCCTGGAGAAAATTCGTATCTGCTGTTTACTCGAGGCAGGAGTCTGCAAGCAGACAGCCCCGCGCGCGCGCGCCAGCCACTCGGGGGAAATATTTCTACAGAAGCAAACTGCTACGGCTGAGAGGGAGAAAGAAGTCGGATAACGCAGGGAGGAGGGGAGCTAAATATTTATCCAAGGCGATGCGAAAAACGGCAACTTCAATTTTCCCCTTGTTTAAACTGTATTTGAAGTATTCCTCGACGTTCATTTCGAAAAGTGTGTATATCCGAAGGCCGGCGTTTGCTCGTGAAGGTCCGCCCCCCTCTCCCCAGGCTTTGCCCAGGCTGCCATCAACGGCAGAACTTCTCCTTAGGCATTCATGCGCAGTTAGGATTCATAACCTTTTTTTGTCGGGCTGACGCTACTATATCAAGAGCGGAACGCGAGTGCGGCTGAGAGAAAGCGAGTCAAAGAAAGAGCGGAAAGTAAAGGCCGAAATGTAAGCGTCGGGCGGCGGCGGCAAGTCGTTGTGGAGCTTCCTCCTCTTGGCTTTCTCTTTTTTCCACCTGTAAAGCGAGAATTCATCGCTAGCTGGACTTTTCATGAATTCTCTTTCTCCCGCACGCGCGCGCCCTTATCTCTCAAACACTTTTCGCTTCTTTAAGATTTTAGGCGAAAACGTTAAACGAACGAAAATTGTACGGCTTTTTTTTTGTTCGGCTTGATGAAATGAAGGTGATTGCACGGGTGAGACGAGTTTTAATATTAAATAATCTCTTCGTAGTATTAATAAATTCATTTGAATTTTAAAACGTCATGTTTATTTTAAAGTGTTCCTTAAAAAGTTTGCGGTTATAATGCATTTAGCAAATAAAAGCTTTGAAATCACTAACAATATGAAACAACGGCTAATTTTAATGAAAGCTTTAGCGGGCTTGATAAAATTCGAGAAATGTATCACATCACTCATTATTTTTAACGTCACGTGCCATTAGAACAAATCAAAGTCTAGTTAATATGAAAATTGACAGAAAGCAAATTTCTGCTCTAATTAACCACATTGATAATTTCAACATTTTCGACTCTTTTAAAATTGAATTATTATTATTGGATTTTTAGTACACAGACCTACTTCAGTGAATAATTACAAGCAAAAAATGTAAAAAAAAAATCATCAATTATATAATGAAATTTCAATTTCACTACTACGAATAATTAACACGTTGCAAATTAAGTTTATTAAATCGATCGAGTAGAACAGTCGGAGTAGTTTTTATTAAAGTAGAAACGGAAATTTGAAATAGTGAGTAATTTTCCTCGTTGAATAATAAACTACTGTTAAAAAATTAAAAAGACTTTCCAGATAGTATAATGATAAATAAAAATGTCAATTAAAAATAAAAGTGAGCAAATTGCGCTAGATAATTGTACGCAAGATTAAAACAGAAATATTGTAAGAAAATAAGCGAGAAGACAGGCATCTTCTAATTAAAAATAACTCGAAGAATAAAGGCCGCGAATGAAAATGTTTTCCACTCTAAAAACAAGTATTGAAGGAATTATTGAAAAATATTTCCCGGTACGCTAGAAGTGTAAATTAGTCGAGCATCTTTTTAAGGAGGAAAAACGGCAGGAAGAAAAAAAGCAAAAGAAAAATGAGAAAAACAGGAAAGGAGGAAAAGAGAGAGATAGAGAGGGGGGGGGGAGGAGGAGAAGAGAGAAGCGGAACGTTATTTCGTTTGCCGCGTTTTCTCGTGGCGGATACACTCTTATTCGATTAATGGTTTTTCCTCTCTCCTCGGCGACTCGTCGTCGGTGCTCGGCTCTTTCTCCTCTCGATCTATCGAATTTCTATCGGATTTCTTTTCAGCCGCCGCTGATCGACTAACGAACGATACACAGAGGCTCTGGTAACTCTGATAATTGGTGCGCTTATCCGTCGCCTCGCTATTGATAGAACAAAAAGATTCGCCCCTCTACCTGCCCACTTTCCTTTCTCTCTCTCTCTCTCATTTGCCTTTATTAAAAAATGTTTTACGGAAGGAGGTGGGAGAAGAAAGCTACTATCTGTGTTTTGATGCACTGAGACAGAAGTTTTGGTGTTTTTATAAAGAAGAATTAGTATATCATTAAGGGTAATCAGATCACAGATTGACAAATGTGTTTCGTAGAAGGATTTATCGTAATTAACTAATTTAATTGCCTAAATTTATCAGTTATTTATCGAGCAACGACTTGAAATAAAGTTTTCTACGTATTGTTCTTCAATTTTGTTTTTTGAGTGTAGTAAAAAAATTGAACATGTAAAATTTTTAATAATACCAGCTTTGTTAGACCAAAATTCTCGGAAAATAAGATAATATAGTAATAAATATAACACGTGTTTTGTATGATGTATTGGAAATGAGTGACGTCTTCCTTGCACTACTGAGGAACTTGCCATCTTCATATTATATGTTTCAATTGTTTTTAATTAAATTTAACTTATACCAAAAGTTTATTATATTTTTCGTAAGAAAAATTACGCAATAAACATATATAAATTAGTATAAATATTTTAGAAAATTTCTATAAAGCAACCCTAAATCGCTACAACTATCGTAAACTTTGATTCTAAAAAACATTTCGCATTTACTTTTCTCACAACAAGCAAAAAAACTTTATTCGTAATCCCAACAATATCTTTCCATTTCCAAGATAAAAATAGCCATATCCCGCATTCCTAAACCCCGAGCCAACTTTTCAAAATTCGATAAATATGACCTATACAAGTAGAAACGTGACGAATACACCGAGCCCACATACAGAAAATATCGCAAAAACCAGTCACATTGTCGTCTCCGACCGCACAATACCTCCCCCACACGTACAGCCCCGCTCGAGGCTCCAGATGCAATAAAGCATGGCAAATGACTCGGAGCAGGAAAAATAGTTTCATTAGACGATTGCTTTTACAAGGTATATATACACGCTCGGCGGCAGATCGGCCTGGAATTGAAGTATGGGGCTGTAGCGGCCAATGCGCTTGCTCAGCGCTTTCATTCCGCGGAATAGAGAAAGCGATATAGGCGGCTTCTATATAGAAGGAAAAAGATTGAAATCTCGTATGTAGTAAGGGTTATTGACGATGATACGCCGGAGTCCCTGAAAAAAGGATATCGCCTTCCAGTGGCAGGATAAACCCGACTCCCTCATACCTATATACCCCAGTCATACACGAACATACAGACACGCACGCTGAACCGTCTATACAAGACAATGCTCAAAGAGTGGCGTATAAAACCGCGAGAGACGTTCTCTCGACGTTAAATCCAATATAACCGAATACATCTTATTTGCCAGCGCCCATCTGCCTCCCCTTGCGTAACTCGCTCGACGTACGCAAAAGTCTCTTAAGAAGACCGATCCGCTTTGCGCTACGCCTACGCAATCGAGCCAGCTGTTCCTGCGTCTGACGGGCCAGCTCTCCAGGATCCGTTTATTAAGCAAACGGCCTGCAGCCTGTGTACAGACTCTCCAGGCCCAAATTATGGCCAGAGATTAGACGACGACGACTGGCCGGGCTGGATTACGTCGACGTATACGCGTTAACGGCGAGTCAACGCAGGCGCAAGGTTATCGGCCGGCCAGTTTCCTCGGGAGAAACCAGAGGGCTGGGATTAGGGCAGGCTCTGAATTTACAGCTGGGATTGCCTGCTGCTGCGCCTATCGGCGCTCCTATATTCCGGTGGAGCTGCTGCGCTTCTCCTGCTTAGCTCTCTCTCTCTCTCTCTCTCTTAGGGGTACCAGGTGCGCGCCGGGGTCTAAAGGTTTAAGCTTCGGTATACAGTTTCGCTCGTACAATATTGGGCTGCGTTATCGTCGGTGTAGTGTTTCTTGGGGGTAATTAATATGTGGCGGGAATTGGGGAGAGTGGGAATTGGTGGGAGTGTGATTTATTCTCTGGTTTAATTTGATGGGATTTGGATATAAAAATGAGCGCCGGGGGTTTGATAAAAATTCAAGTGTCGAGGAGTATTGCATTATTCAGGAGACGTGGTAATTCTATTATTTGGAGGGAATGTATTATTCAAATATCCTCGGTGTTATAGAGAATTCCGAATAATGTGAAATGTGAAAGTATCTCTCGTTCTCCGTAAAGAAGGAAACTGACTCCCACAGCTGGATTAATTAATACCAAGACCGCAAGGACAAATAACCAAAGCTCCGTAAAAGCTCGAGCACGGCTCCAAAACAACATTAGAGAGCGAGTAAATATTGTAATGTAAATTCCAACCGGAGTAAATGTTAATCAGCTTCTTTGCCTCGGAGAAAGCCGGCTACACGGCACGTAAAGTCCCACGTCCGGGGCATTTTAATAAGCGGCAGCCATCTCCCAGCCAAAATATCCATACATATAGGGTTATCCGTATCGTGAATTGCAGGAGAGGCGAGGCTTAAGGCCGACTCGGCGACAAGTTGGGCGTCTGTGGGTTTAGCCGAAGCCGCTTCTCCTTTAGCTCCTATACGTATACACACACACACACACACACACACACACACAGCATTCCTGGCGTATTATCCAGGGTAAGAGGTAGAGAGCGAGAGAAAGAGAGAGGGGAAGCCATCTTTTACGTGCGCGGAATACCAATGACGGCTAGGGCCGCGATGCTTAAAAGTGTATCGGCGCTGGGAGAGAAAGAGAGACGGGCCAAGATACGACGATGCATGTCCCGTATAACGGCAATAGGATTATATGACTAGTCAGGCTTTCGATTCTCCCTGGCCGATCCAGAGTGACGATGGATTAGCGCTCGATCGGAGAAAGTCGAGCGCTAAAAAGCCGAAAGCTTAAAGGTCAGGGGGGAGTTGTGACGATTTTCATAAAATATGGATGTGTTTTCGGGCTCGCTTATCTCCATTACTGCTTGGCTCGTTTCTCTTTGGAGGATCGATATGGGATCGGTTTGACGCTCAGGGCTAGATTAAGCTTGTCAGGATTGGTCATATTGTAGGCAAAGCTCCCGACTTTTTCTCTCTCTCTCTCTCGTGTAATTGCAATTTTCCATTAGCACCGCTACTGTTTCGCTTTGCGCCCAATAGGGCGACGCTCGTCCAATCCATACACGCAAACTTTTATTTCAATTCCAGCATATCCCCTTATTACCCATACCCAAAAGCTCGCAAGATTCAATCTCTATCGAATTATACGCACAAAAGAAAAAGTCGATTTTTGCAGCTGAGCAAGCCCCGGGAAAAGTGAAAACTCGAGGGCGCAGGCAAAACAGAGTTTGAGATGCGCGCCAAGATAGACGAGGCTGGCACGTGTAATAGATGCGTTTGGTAATCGAGTTGTAAAGAGATATTCGCCCGCAGTAAGGCAACTCCCCCTCAGAGCTAAACTTTAGCGCTAGACCGCGAAGCTCGATGCGCGCCTCGTGTTTTCTCTGTCGGAAAGGGTAGGAGCTTGCAAGCTCTCTCTCTCTCTCTCTCACTGTAAAGGCTCGCTCCCGAGACGCCTGCCCGGCTGCGCGCGCAAAAGCAACTTCCTCCATCTCGAAAATACACTCGATATCGAGATGTTGCGAGAGAGAAGGAGAAAGCACAGAGCTACTCCGAGAATTGGAGCTCGATAGCAATCTCGGTTTTATCACGAAGAGCGAGTACGTGCACAAGAGGACGGCTGTGTGTATGTGTGTTCCTATATGTTCCCTGAAGGCCGGGCGGTGGGTATCCGCGAGTGCGTGCAATTTTTCTCGGTCTGAGGGGTAGGGGAACGCGCCGATAAACCGTACATAAATTCGCTGCATCGCCGGATTTATGCTGCATTTTTCTGCACTCCTTTGCGGATCTTTCCCTATTTCGCCGTCCGTGTCTCTCTGTATACTTATTATATCCGGCTGCAAGCTCCTCGATTTCTCAGCTTTTTTTCCCGCGCTCTACTTTCGCCCGAAATTTTTGCCCTCGCGATTGGAAAATTCAGCCGCAAAGCGAGAATCGAAAAGCGGCTTTAATGAGCGCCGACATTAATACTCGTTTGCTTCCTCGTCGGGTCCGATCGAAGAGCCGGCCAACTCAAATTAAAGGAAACAAATGTTCCTGCACGTAACAGAGTCATTACTTTGATTCGCTTCCGTTCCATTATCCCGCAGCGCCGAAGAAAAAGGTAACGCGCGGCCAAGTTTGTAAGTCGCCGGGGGTAAAGTCCGGCGCTAGAGAGCAGTAGGACGCTTCCTGCGGAGAATAAAAAAAAAAGAGAGGAGAAAAAAAGAAGCGGAAAACTTGAGCTTGCGCGAACATAGCCTCGACCATCAACAGTTGGGGAAGTTGTTCCCGGGCAGAAAGAGAAGAACGGAGGTGGGGGGTGAGGAGATCGGCTGACACTCGCTCGCGTGCGCCTGTCGGCGTATATACGGAGCTTTGCTTTGGGATAGAGTTACAGCGCGCTATATGGGCCCGGATAGGGTAACTCAAAAGTAACCAGAAGTCGCCGCTCCGAAAGCTTCGAATTCGAAAGTTCAGCGCGCGCAGCGCTGCAGCAAAGAGCCAGGGCTCTCTCAGCGAGGGAGAGAGAGAGAAAGGGAAGGGAGCTTTAGTCGAGCTTGCATCGATCCTTGTATAGCCGGATGTCGAGGATGAGCGCGTACGGTTTCCGGCGTGCTGCAGGTGCCGCTAACGCCGCCGGCGGCGGCCCCCGAGTCTTCCTTTGTTCTCAACCTAATCACGGAAATTACGTTGCTTGGCCGATCAAAGCCGTCCTGACGCAGCTCTCTCACTCTCGTACACGCACTTAGCTTGCAAGTTCGCAAAGCTCAATGGCTGCAGCGGAGGCTTGTTGCACGGCTGTTGAAATCGGAACGGGAGTAGAGAGAGAGAACTGACCCTTGCCCAAGCAAGTGTGTATTCCGAGCGGCTGGTGCGTCGAGTATTATGCCGGCTCAACCTACATATTATGCAGGCTATCCAGGCCCTTAAATCCTGATGTAGCATAAATCGAGGCCTGCGCGCTCGCCACAGCTGACGGCTTGAAGCCCATATTTCTCGGGGCTTGCAGCATCGCTAAACTGACCCGCTTCGGAGTGAGAAGGACTTCCGGTTGTGCTGGCGTGATGCGTCTATTATATTTAACAACTTTGCTGGGGCTGGTTCGTTAGGGAATGAAGGCTGGAGTGTTTGGTAACAAATTTGGGTTGATGGACAGTATGGACTTTTGGAATTGAGTAAGAAGTGGTTGTTGGGATATAATGTTTTTACGATATCTTTCCTGGAGTTCTTCTTTTAAGTTCTCTAGGCTTATAGAGGTGATATTATGTTTATTATGGTTGACGGAAAAAACTTTTAACATGCTTTTGGAATCACTCAACGGTTGGCTAAAGCATTGGAATTATCCAATAAAATTATACAATTTCAAAACGGTCTAAACAATATTTCTGTTGCCATTGAATATTATTATTCATAAAAATATATTGGTTTTCGTGTGCAGGTATACGATCTATAGAGGACTGATTTATGTTTTCGCCATCGCAAAAAATAGTGTTTATAAATTTTCTCGAAAATTCCTCGACGGATTTAGCCGAAATTTTGACAGATTTTTCGTCTTGACGAAAAAGTTGAAACCTTATTTATGGCTTTGCTTGATTCGTTTAATCGAAGGATCAATTCTTTGAGAAAATCTAAAAAAATATAATTTTTACAAAAACTTATTTCATAAGTTGTATAATTTTAAAAAATTGCAACTTCCTTTTATATAAATTTTAATCAAAAATCAATCCAACTAAAAATCGGATTAAAAATCGATTTTTACAACAGTTTTGAAACTTTATTTTAAGGAATGCTATCCTTTCTTATATAATTCAAACCGCTAATTGATAATACAATTCCAAGACAATCTTACATTTTAGAATAAATCTATTAATAAAAAACTCTCCAGTAAAAACCCTCCGCCACCAGAACACAAGCCCAGCATCAATAGCTCTTTCACACAAGCAAACCAATCCCACCGATCTCCCAAACAAAATATCACGAGGTGAACATCCTCCCAGACTCCTTCCCAGCATCCCAGCCTCCCTATATATATTGTCAATGCCGCAGAAAGTACAACCCTGACTCAGCTCTCACCCCCTCACATCCATCCCTCCGGATCAAGCCCATACTATCCTGCAACCGTTCCTCCCAGCGAAACTGATGCGATTCCGATGGCTCTCCACTCTTGGCGCGCTATCAAAATATTGAAATGCAATGCGGACTGTTTAGCCGATCGGCCAAGCGTAAACCCCCCTCCAAGCAGCGTATCTTGCGCCAGATGAAATTTATCGAGATTCCGGAGAAAGGTAGGCAGGACAGAGAGGGTCAGAGAGAAAGAGGCTACCTGGGGGGCTTGTTCGGCTAGATTTCCCTGTGGACTCTAATCACGCATCGGGCAGGTATTAGCCGCGCACCCGCGGGATGCCGCTCGCTCTTAGCCGCACTCCCACCCCCACATGTATACACCCACACACAATTCCACATACATATACCTGTATACGATCGGCCGGCAGCGATATGTCTCCTCGCGTGTTCGACACGGAAACGTTCGTGTAGAGCTCGCAGTCCCAACTGAACCATCCGCAGGCGACCCGCGCGCCGGCCGCAAAGCCTTGTCCGACGAGTGCAGCCCAGCAGCTAGTTGATATCGCGCTCGCTCTGGCCAATTCCTTTGAGCACAGAGCGAGAGAAAGCCGCAAGCGGCCCCCGGTATATTAAACTCGGCCCCCAAGATTACGAGCTGGGCAATTTACGTCGCTGGCCGCTGATTAGCCGGGCCGGCCTTAGCTAGTTTTATCATTGCTCATCTGGCCGAGGCCGTAACGGCGATAGCTCAGCCATCAGGGCTGCACTCTCGGCGGCTGGGTATTTACTTTTCCGCTGGATTTTCTTGCTTTAATACTGCGCCGTGTATATACGGCTTTTATCGGCGAGAGTAGCGCCGGCTACGCGGTGTTTGTTTAATGGCACGCTAACTTGGCCAGCCGTTCAAATGAGTCCATTAGCTCTCGGAGCTTATCCTTTATTGAGCGATCGTTTAATAACGCCGCGCAACGCCAGATAACACTGATAAATTCCCGCAAGCTCGAATGAAGTTTAAACAAATTTCACTTTTACCGGCCCGACTGGGCTACTTATATAGCGCCGGGGTAATGAGCTTTGTACTAAGCGCCGGAGAACAATCGCCGGCTTATATACGCGAATTTTCGCAGCCGTCGATACGGCGATACACAGCGAGGAAAATGACATTGTCCGGCTCTGTAGCTCTTCATCAAGCTTGCTTTATTCCCCTGGAATCCTCTCGGAATTGAAGCGCATAAAAGTTTTTTCCCTTCTTATTTCTCCTGTTCCCGTAATCCGTATAAAACGCCGCGGCGTCCGACAAAACGGGCACACTGGGAGGACGGGGGGGTTGAAAATGGCGGCTGGCGCGCGTTTGGCCTCGGGCTCGTTCGCTCTCTGGGTGTCGATGTCGCTGCGCTTGCTCGTCCAGCCACGCGCCCAGCCAGCTCGCTCTCTCTGGGAAAAGCGATGCATAATTCGCGCGAGCGCAAACGGTTGCGTTTCACGCACCAGCTACCGCCAGCGGCTATAATTCAGAGTCCAATTAACGATAATCACGACGTAAATTGGGAATTCCTAATGGCGAGGCTGGAGCGACGGCTCGCTCTCGTCTGGGCGATATGCTCACTTTTTCCAGACGCCCGAATTCCTGACTCTCAAATTGAATTAATTTTCCTTTATTGAACTAATGACACTTTGCCTCCTGCTTCGCTGATTCCGTGTGCTGTCGCGTTATTAGAGAGCTAGAGCTAAGCTCTGGCGTTGGCTGTTTCTGTAGTGCTGGGGAGGAGATGGTGCTGGCTTCGGTAGTGGCTACAATGTTTTTCTCGGCTATGAAGTTTATTTCTACTGCTTCATTAACATGCAACTAAAATCGAGCTGCTTTTACATTTACACACGGTTCTCTTTTAGTATGTCGCTTGTAAAAAGGCTCTTTAGCTGGCCGTGTCGGAACAACAAAATTGAACACTCGAACTTTTTTTAATTGTAAATTAGTTTTGAAATTTACAATTTGATGACTTATTTCCTGTTTTTTGAATAAAAAATTCTTTTACATGTAAAAAATAGTACCGTTTAGATACCATGTGTAAAAAGAATACAAATTTTTGTAATAAAGTGATCAAAAAATTTAATGTAAAGGAAAAAAATTGCATTATTAATATAATGATCCGAAAAATAGATATAAAAAAAGGTTAAAGTAAAATTCATTCTATTTAAAAAATTCTTTTTAATTTAGATATTGATGAAAAGCTAAAAACGCATCCATCTTCTATATATGAGCAATAAAAATTGTAAAAATATCTGAATCTAATGGCTCCATTAGGCTATATTAAGGATCCCGTATAAAATTTCAAATTAGTTCATGCAAATATATTCCAGTTATCATGAAAGAATGACAAGCAATTTTTGTTTTTAATAATTTTTTCTCAAAAAAATTAGTAGTATATCCAAGTAAATTGACGTAATAAAAGTCTCGTGTCACCCATCTGCGCCCATGTATGTACAAGAATGTAAAGTGACATATAAGCGACGCATTAAACTTTATTATAGCATTCAATATGTCATATGAAAATTATTTTTTTTAAATTTCATGGAACAGGTTCTCTGAACCATTTACAGAAACATTTGTGCATATAAAATATTCAAATAATAGCTTAATCGACAAAAGTTTTGTTTCACATATCTTTCAATCTAGACTATTTCTTTGTTCGTTTCCCTACATACTTAATAATCCAATAAGTTAATAGGTTATTATTGAAACCCAGTTTTAGCAGGAAATTACACGTCTTGCTTATTAATAAAATAAATGGAATTATGCCATTGAGACAAAGACAGAGATAAGAAAGACATACCCAATAAAACGTACTCCATTACCATTATTACTTTCTTCTCAACCAACCTCACAAAATAAACCATCTAAAAATACCAAAACTAACCAAGACGACAACCAATAAATTCAGCAATCCTCAAAAAAAAAGCACTATTCTACAATGAATAAGTCCGTTCGCTTAATGGGCTGCACTAATGGTAGTAAAAGGCAGAATAATTCGAGCCGCTCGCGCTTGCTCGCAGTATGTCAAATTAAACGGGCTGATTAGACAAGCGACATGTCCAACGTCGATAATCGCCATAGTCGGGGAGGCTTGCTGCAGTAGTGTACCGTAGCCAGGCTGGGATCGGTGGCTCGCGCTTAAAGCGTCTGCATGTTTTAGAGCATCGATCGCGAGAGCGCGGGACGCTTGGTTATAAATATCTCGCAGGAATTGCCGTGGATCCAGTCGCGATCGAACCCTGCGCCCTCGTCGCGATTCGTTCCGCAATCAGTCAATGTTGGTTGGAGTAATGGAGAGCTGGCTGGATTTTTAATTCGATGGACGGGTGAGCTGGGAGGGTGGGTTTTGGTAAGGTGGAGCTGGAGAGGGGATGGTTAAGGATATAGGGATTGTGGAGATGTTAGTTTGGCTGAGTTTGTCTAGTGAATTGAGAGGCTATTGGTACTTTTTTTGATCGAGAGAGGAAATAAGGGATTGATCGACTTTTTCTCCCCGCGATAGATTGATTTTATTTTTATAAGAAAAAAAGTCATTTTTTACTACATGTTTCTAATTTCAAACTATTATTTCTGAATAAAAGCAATTTGGATTTCTTCATGAACATATGTAATAACTGCGTTTGAAATATTAGAGTATCATTTCCCGATTAATTAATTTAAAAAATTATTTTATTTTTAAATTCTCAACGGTTTGATTCATATTTTTCAATCTTATCCATTTTACGCAAGCCTCATACATTTGAGCTTTCTTTAACCGCAGTACAATATTTATTTATAAATCTCCCACAGTAACTACATTAATCCATTTTTCGTACTTTTAAGAAATTAAACAATTAGCTAATTCAATTAGATGCTAAGTGGAAATATAATTATGAACATAACTTTAAGATACACGTTTTTTTCTCTTGCTGCAAATTACATTAATACATACGAGTTGTTCGAGAAGCTCCAAAACTGGATCAGAAATTAACTTACCCACTCTTCGAGTTTTTATTAATAATTGTCAAAAATAATATCAAAAAATTATTGAAAAATCAAGAAATATTAGTAATTTATAAAAGCATACTTTATTCTAATAATACTCGTTATTTAATTTCGTTATAGTTATCTTATTATATCTTAATTTATATTTAAACAAGAACAGAGAATATCAGAGAAGACAAGATGAAATTATCGAGAAAAATAAAATTAATTTAAACTTTATTTATTTAGATCACAGTAAACTCATTCACTTTAGAGCTGTTACAATATCTCTATTAAATAACAACTTTCTAGTAAGTCAATGAATCTTTTATAAAAGAGGGTCACTCAAACCCTCCTAAAATCGATGTAAACTAGATTTCCAAAATCTTACCGTAGTGGAACGTCATATAAATGCATACACGTAACTGTGAGCCAGCGCGGCTATACACTCTTCAAACCACGATAAACCGATCTAATAATCAAGCACCAAAAAACAAACGAACCCAAAAACTCCAGATAAGCCTTTAACGGCGAGCGCAGTGAAAAATAGTCGTAGAGGCAGCAGCGGCAGGCGGCTGCAGAGTCTATATGTGCGGGCTTGCGGCTAGCTAAAGCTGTCGGGGTGTTGGCACGGTAACGAATGGGGCCATTTGTAGACATGACTATTACAAGCACGCTTGCCGGTGCGGTGGCCGCCGGGCAGACGAAATTCACTCCGCGTGATTTAGCCCTCCGGTCGAAGCTCGACAGCGACTACGATGATGTCTCAAGGCCGGACCACCAGCCGGAGCGCGCATCCAGCAGAGGCCAGCAGTCAGGAGCCGCCGCCGCCGCCGCCGGCCTAATAATTTGTCCTTTCGATCATCGCGTTTGCTCTCCCGGAAGCGTAATGCGCATAACCCACGAGTGAGAGAGCGGACACCTGTGGTAAAATCTGAAATTTTAGCTGGTTCACGCCTCGACGCTTCGTTGCCAGTAATTTAATGAGCACGTGTGCGTACTGACTCTGCCGGAGTGAGGGATGACCAGAGGCTTAATCTTTGCAAACTCTGTTTATCATTTATGATTAAAAAGCGCACTTCTGCACATTGAATGTTATAATTATTCAGTCGCGGCCGAGGCCGCGGAGCCGCTTACTTTTAATTATCCCCTCGCATGCATTATTACTTTGCCCTTTCGTTTTTGCACTTTTCGAGCTTTAATCCTTCATTAGCCTGTAGATGGAAAGCAGAGAGACGTTGTAATTTATTACTTTAATATTGGAGCGTTTTTTGGTGAGATTTCAAAAAAGTTTTGTCACTTTCAGTTCCGGCGCTCTTAAAGGAGCATTAATCTTGAGAGAAAAGTATGAAAGTTTAAATTGCCCTCGTCCATGGATGCTCTTTTAAAGTCCAAATACTAATAACCAAATTATTTATTGCGTGTGTAACATCTGCTAAGCTCTTGTTTTCAGCGGCTTTTCGTGACGATATTTTGAAATTTTAATTAATTCCGTTTGTCGGATTTAAAAGGTTCGAAAAAGGTTTCATCTCGTGCGAGCCCTAGACAATGCGGTGACTTAGGTGAGCAGTAGAAAATGCAGTAAGTCGGACTAGAGCTTAGAAAGGCTTGATTACTCGATCAAGCAGTGGGAAACGTAATAACTCGACGCGAAAGCTAGAAAATGATCAGTTTAAGGGCTTCTTTTTTCATTCAAGTTTAATAACTTGTTCACGTAAGTTTAGGGTTAAAGGTTTATGGATTTAGGATTTATCGGTTTGAGGAAGTCGATTTTTCTTAACCGATCGAGCTGTTTCCAACTCAAACGTGAATGAAAAAACGAAGCCCTTAAACTGATTAATTACCTAAGCGCTTGACTAACTTATCACACTTCCCAGCGTTCATGTAACTCGTTACGTTACCCCGTGCTCCAACAAATTCCAAACATTAATTTACCGAATCCACAAGTGTAAATGCGAACAATCTATCACACCAAAAAAAGTAAGAGCAACAATAATATCAACGGCGGAGCGAAGCCCTCGAAGAGGCCATCGTTACGGATGCGTCAGCGCGCTTAAAATCCAGCAGTACATAGCATTCCTGACTTCAGCAACTCGCGAAATACGAATTCCGGCGCGGAATTCGGAAAAGGCTCTCTTCCGTTGGCCATGCATGCAATGCCCTCTTTGTCTCTACGAACCTCCACCTACATATATCTATATTTCCCCGTGTGCATGTATATATATATATATATAGTCGACGCGCGGAAAGCTTTCTCGAGACTTCCGGCAAATACGCTAGACACCCTTGAGCTAGGTAGCCTACGTGTGTGTGTGTTTGATTCGCGAAGGAAGCAGCGAGGCGCAGCTCCGCAGATCTAAAACCTCCCGAGGGCGCCAGTTGGAACTTTTGACGGAACTCGTAACTATCGACGCCCAAGTCAAAGCTTTCTCTATCGAGTATACAGCCTCTTCCCCCCCCCCCCCCC
>UELX01000673.1:0-65398 GCA_900480035.1 Eupelmus urozonus | reverse complement strand
TTTTAAGAAATATTATAACATGTAATAATTATGTACCATAATTATCCAAATTTTCCAAAGTAACAAGTTCATCTGACATACCCTGCACTTTAAATATAATATAAATCATTAAATAACAATTATGTTAATTATGAGATTAACTTTTAAAATCAATAATTACAATATTACATTAATACATTACTTTTAAAATATTTATTTTAAATATAACATATTCGAAGATCCTGAATGTCTTCGAAATCCTTAAAACATGACATAAATTAAAACAGAAGTGTTTTCGTTTAAAATCAGACTCTTACTCTTGGTACATTAACTGTACAAATAGCAAAAAAACGTTCAAATTTAACCCACGCACGCACGCATATGTGCACGCACTTTTGGCATTTTTTAACGAACGTATATTAAGAACTACGAAAGCATCAACCTTCATCGGAATTTTAAAGTTTGTGCGCTGTACCGTTAACGAACAAAAATACGTAAATATCTAGAAGAAACAAAAAAAATTTTTTTTCATTCAAAAAGAGAGAAAGAAAAATTTTATGAGTTTTTTTATCAGTGTAGAATCGTTAAGCCTTACAAATTGAAAAAAATTATTTAGCCGGTAAATATATGAAAAAAAAGTTAAGTGTGCGGAATGAGTAGAAAAAGTGCTGGGTCTAATCAGACTAAGTATATGACATACATTTATTAAATAAATGATTAGCAAACGAAATATTTCATATATCTCAGCATAAAATAATTTTTCATTATAAATATATACGTTTTATCAAATTTTGATTTAAAATCTGCAAAAACAAAAGGAAAAGAAACTGAATTAAACTGTCTAAAGTAAATCAAAACACTTATTTGTAACGATCACATGGCTCATAAAGTATTAAAAATGATCTTTAAGCCCTCCTTTAATATCCGGCTTTGCCTGCACACGATGAGTGCAAGCATATAGCTTGAGACTTTAGACAGGCGTGACGCGCTTCCGTTATTCTGGGAACCAGACCAACAATGCATGTCGAAATATTGATTTGAGGGAATTTTATACGCATTTGGAATTACTAACGTGCCATTACATTGCACTCGACTGAAACAAGTTATTTTGAATAAGGAATTTTTAATAAAAATTTATTTTTTATTATTGAAGTATGTTTGGGGGATTATACGAGAGATCGGTAATCTTTCGAATGGTGAGTTTATCATCAACTTACAAAACAAAATAAAAAATAATATTTTTTACTTATCCGTCCCATGACAATAAGTATTTTATGAGATTTATATTAACAAGAAAGATACAAATCTGTCTTATATTTAATAATTTCTAATGTTTTTCTACATTCCTAAAATTTATAAATATATTTCTTATAAATTATAAATTTATAAGAAATATATTTCTTATAAAAATGCATTTTTTTTACAATTATTAAGAAATTCTCGATCTTTCTTATTAATATACACTTAAATTACTCTACTATCCACTCCCAAAATCAAAGCAAAAAAAAAACACTTTCTACTCATCCATCCCACTCCGATAACGCTTTTCCCCGCAACCTCCTAAAACATACCGATCTCACCAAGCATCCCACAAAACTCCCCAACAAGCGAAACACTATATCCCATATCGCTTACTCCCGATCCGATTAATCAATTACCCGACCTCCAATCGACAAACTCCCAGCTCCTCTTCGACAAAAAAAAAGCCATCCTCGCGAACCTCGAGAGAGCCCGCGAATAATCCACTTGACCCAGTTGGCTCGGAGCGCGAAAGATTTGTCGTTCGCGCGCAATTAAGGCGCTAAATTCCGCAGAAAGCGGCTCGGCTTTTATACGCGCATTTCTCACGAGGAGAGCGCAGGTGGCGAGTTGCAGCCTGAGTCATGCGACGACGACTACTAGTAGCTGTGCGTGCGAAAAAAAAAAGGAGACACCAGCGAAGCCGATAGGATCGCAGAGCTAGTCCGGCTTGGCGAACTGGGTTTTCGGGGCTGCAGCGCGGCTAAGCGAGCCGGGGCCGAAAATATTTATGCGATGTTTAGTTGTAAAATAAGGGGGGAGGGACCTAGATTGCCGGTGCTTTTGCGAAAGGCATTTTGAGAACTGGATAAGGAATTTCTCGAGTTGGGTATGTGTGGGGGGGTTTTGGGTTCGGGTGACGGGTTTTTTTCGTGGTAAGGTGCGATGGGTTTACACGTGCTGGTGAACAGCGGGGATTAGCGTTACGAGAGTTTAGTTAGTTTTGCTGGGAGGGAAAGTGGTTTAGTGTATTTTGGAAATTTTTGTTGGCATGGGATCTTGTGTTTTTAGATTACTATAATTTTTATAAAATATTGGTTGATTTAATTTTTTTTTAGTTGAATTTTTTTATTTTGTACTTGTAGGTTGCTGTGTGATAGTCTCAAAATATTCGTAACTCGTATTATTTATGACAAAAATTTTAAAATAATTATAAACTTCATAAGACATTTTTTAATAATTACAATTTTCAAAGTCGTAAGAACAATAGCGACCCCATTCTTAGCAAAAAAGTGAAACTCCTTAATAACTACAAAGAATATAGCACATCTCGCATCATTCCCACATGAAACAAGTTTGACAGTTCCACTAATATAAAACCGAACGTGAGCCGTGTACAACTCGGCAATTACACAAAACCCTCCAACCTCCTTTACCAAAACCACATCTCCTCCCCACACCAAAACCGTCCCGATAACTCATTAGTCCGATCCAGCACCGATAAAAAAGCCGATCTCCGATCCGAAAAATTTCAACAACCGCCTAATTGACCCCCCCCCTTTTTTAGCGGTACACGCGTTTAAGCGCCTCTGGGCCGATACAGGGCCCAGCTAACGATTTCCTCTTTCTCGGCCGACACCTCGCTAATTGAACGTTTCGTCGTCCACAAATCATTCCGCGGTGATAAAAGGAAGAATGAAACTGGCCGGTGCAGCCGGCCTGGAACGAGCTACCGAATTCCGCGGCGAGCGACGAAAAAAAAACCGGCAGCGCCCTGTTGGTCGCGTGGACGAAAAAGGCTCGAAAATCATCAAAGCGGCTGGCCGCGGCTTGGCGACAGCGCCGGCTGTGTATATTTTAATTGAGCGTTTGGGCAAGATGGGATTCTGAGGCGTATAACGAGGCCCGATTGAAGTCGCGCCGGCGGCCGGAATGGTAATTAGGGGGCGTTTTATTGTCGATTGGGAGGATGCTGGGATCGATTGATTTCGATGGGTTGGGAGGATGATTGAATTTTTAGGTGGAGATGCAGGTGTAAGGTTTCTTCACGTTTGGTAACTCGAATTTTCAAGTTATTTGAAGCAACTTTGTATTGCTGTATTGATTCCTGTGATTTAATGTAAAATTTCTTCCAGTATTTTGAACAAATGTTATATTATAAAATTTTTTTAACAGCATTTGTAATTTTGCAGGTGTAGTAGATTGATTATTCATATTTTGTTTCAATTCTGCGTAAACTTATTAATGGATAAATTTAAATATGTATTAAATAAATTTTGCAAATTTGCCAATTTGTTGTCTATATATTAAAAACATAACTTGAATGAAATAATTGACAATTATAGACTCTACAAAATTCATCATAATTTGATGATCTAATGATCATTATACCTTTATTAGTTCTAATTATTTTTTAATTTTGGATACTTAAATTGGATGAAACATAAAAATCGGTCCATAATCAGTTTTGATGTATTATAGGTGTACAAAAAAAGTCTTTTCAATTGCCTAATCCTCCTCTCATACTAGAATATACCTAGTAATGTCAAAAGCAATTTTGTATTAGAACATTTCTTAGTGTGCTTATATCGTGCTAAAGTCTCCTTAAAATACGCCTTAGTCTACTCAAGCCTTAAAATTCTCGTTAAAAAACATTTTGCTAAAAAACGTGCAACACGATCCAAAATTAACCACCTAAAACTAAAACTCACACCGGCAACTTCACCCTACCAAAGAGCTCATCAACTTCATAAACCTTCAAACAGCAACTTCGCCGAACAACCGGAAACGAAAAATCAACCGCATCACTTAAACTCATAAACCCGTCTTCGCCAACCGAAAAAAGGACCTTAATCCCCCATCTTCAAAATTCCCATCCCGCACCCCGCAAAAAATTCCCCGAAAAACCGCCCAATTCCCCACAAACTCGCCGCAAAGGAGTCGAAAATTATCGCGAATTCTCGGCGCCGCGCTCTTGCACAGCAACGACCTCCCCTTAATTGAGCCACTAGCCAGGCCCTTATTGTTCCCGCCGCTACCCACATTAAGCCTCCTCCTTCCTCGCCGCTACATTCGCGCACGCGACGTTTTCGGACTCTCCTTAATGTAAAGCTGCCTGCGTGGAGCTGCACCCCCCTCCTCGCGACTACTCGTTATTTATCGTCCAATTGAAATGTACGCGGGCGAGCTGCCTGCCTGGCGAGCGCGCGTTTAGCTGTCTCCCCTTTGGCGAGCCGCCAGCTGCGCCGCCGGCGTAGCCGATTCCTTGCGGGACTTTGAGCGTTAGAGCTGTAAGGAGCTGGCTGTAGGAAGCTAGAGGGAGTGGGTTGGCTATGGTGCGGGTGGGTGGAGGGGAAGGAAGAAATGTTGAAGGGGTTGCGCTGGGGGAGCGGAGGAGGGTGTAGGGCTCAGATGGGTTAAAAACTTCTTGAGGCCGGGTTGGGCTTGTGGTCGATCGTATCTGGGCGCTGCGACGTTTTTACTTATGCAGGACGTCTGGGATTTTCGTTTTTTATTTTGGAATTTTGATGGGAGGGTTGGAGTAGGTTGTTAACGTTTATTTTTTTATGACCGTGGATAAAAATGTTTAAAAAATGATGAAAGTACTTAAAGTTTTGAGAATCTTTATTTTCTCTAATAAATCTCTATGCAGCAACTGAAGTAAGTAATTTCCATGCTCCAGACATCCAAACAGCTCGAAAAACGGTAAAACCTTAAACAAACAAATATCCCGCTCCGCCGCAGCCCTTATTCAAGCAACAAATCCAGCTCAATTACCCAATAATTCGGGCCCCCATCAACAAATCCCCTTAACGCTTAACCGTAAACCCCCACTCCCCTTGGAAATTAAAATACCAGCTGCGATCCAACAGCAACAAACCCACAGCACAAACACCTGATCCTACCTCTAAAACAGACATCTCCGCGGGAGAAAAAGAGAGAGGGAACGAGGAAAATCGCTGGCTCCAAACACGGGGAGGCTGTCTCGATAATCGGCTGGAGCGCGCGAGCCAGCCCTCCATTCATCGGCGCGAGATTTTCGAGATTCCTGGCGCTTTCGCAGCTAAGGAAGCGGCCAAGCGGTCACGTTTCGTTTGCTTTATCGTGCGCGGAGGAATTTTTTTTTTTTTTTTCGCGGCAGCTATTGTAATGCAGCCGGCGCGTGGATGCCGCAGATAAGCCTGCCAGCGGGCCTATTTTCATAACAATTTAAAAGTCTGAGGGAGCCGATCCTCTCATTAATGGCCGGCTGCGGCTTTACAGTTAGCGTGAATACGTTAATTTTGTTGGTAATCATGGTTTGTTTGGTTGTGGGGGGTTTTTTTGGTAATATAGAGGGATGGTTGTGGTCAGGGAGTTTTGCTTTTGTAAGAAATTTTGGTGGGTGATGTTAGGTGAGTTTCGGATAAAGGTGGTGGTTGAAAGAGAGTTTGGATTAGGGAATGAAAAGTAATGGTAGTTAACTGAGCTTATATGCAGTTTGTTTTAGCAGTAACAAGGTGAAATCGGCAAATCTCTTAGGTAGTCTTTTAACAAAGAAACTTAAAAAGTAATTTGTTATTTATTAATAAAGTTTTCTCACTATGTACTGTCACCAGTACCGGGATATATAAATAAGACAGGCTTTACATAATTACCGTGTCATCGAAATAAATTAGCGGGGAGCACGTGAGTTACATAAGAGTCGCATGCGTTCGGTAACGATGCTGTGTACGTGTTTGTACTTTGTAATAGCTACCCACGTGAAGTTCAAATCCTTACGGTTTAACTGCACTTTGACTTTATGCTCGAATTCTCAAACGGTTTTCGCGAAGTTTCCGAATTCCACGCCGACATTTTTATCCTCGTGAAATAAAAAATACACTCATAGCGATGTTTAAAATGAAATTTAAAAAAAATCATTATTTTTACGCGTGTACATTACGCGGACAATCCTGAGAAAATCCATTAAAAGTAGCCATTATTACATAACTCCCTATTGACATAGCACCAGGATTTCAACATAAATCGCAATGCTTCCGTAAATTGAAGAACAAACATCCTAAAGACTGCCATCATCACTGTTTCCTCTATAACCAGTTCAGTCATCAGCCACTTTTTTACAAAACGATGTGTATATACTCCACGCCAAAACGGCAAAAAAAAAACCGAAACATTAGTTCACACGTCGGAGGAATTCGTGTCCTTTTCTGTACCTGTCGAGACTCCTTAGTGAAGCTCGTCACGCCCCAACATCGCAAATCAATCGAATCGCAGTCCCACCGGATTTTTTCACACGCTGAGGCGCCGAATGCAAATGACAGGCTCTCTCTCTTTCTTTCTTTTTTTTCTTTATATATTTCCTTGCTCCGTTAATTTGGACACTCGGGCGATTCAAGGTGGATGGTTGCACGTGTTGTCAAGTGGACAGATAAGATAAAAGTCGTTTGAATGAGAAGCGAATTTACGTGGTTAAAATGAGACATTGGAATTAGCGGATTTTATAGTGACGTTCTGTAGCATGGTGTAAAAGATCGTTTCGATTTTACTTTTTATATTTATATTTAAGACAGAATTTTTTTTAACCTTAATACATTGATGTCGTAGATAATTACGTTATGGTGTATATAGTAATAACTATTCAAAAAAAATCGACAAGCGGAAACTTTTTTCTTATATTTTTTTTAAATTTGCTGGTTATTTCCTTTGTTTATATCCATAAAAAATGAAATTATCAGATCGTTCAGAGAAATTTATAGAACAAAAAATTTTAAAGCATTAGCTGCTAATTGATAATTGATAAGATCGACCACTTTCAAATGGAACCCAAATATTTGAGAAAGTTTTTTGCTTACATATCAAAATAAATGATCAATAAAATATTAAGGATAAGATTTTGCATCGTTTGAAAAGAATGTACGCGATGCCTAATTATTAAGAAAATCAATCATCTTGTCACTTCTAAGTATACCAATTATTTATCAATCAATCAAATGAAAGGTAAACTTGGGCTTTCTATTCTTTTGAATTTGCCATCCTTTCAACTGATTAAACTTGATTCGCCAATAAAAGAGACACGCCGAATTCTATAGCCTAATTAAGTAGTTTGAAAAATTATTTTCACTGCTATTTGTAAAACAATGCTTTATTATATACGCACTGAAAGTTTAATTAAAATTTATTTTTAGATAAATTTTATAAATAACTGTAGCTTCTTTATTATTTTTCTGTCTAATTGATTATATGTATTAACCTGTATTGCTATTATTGATACCATAAAAATGGCGGCTTATATATAAAAACAATTGTTCAAAAACTAAACAATTAATTGATGTTCCATGTACGAACAATCATCTGAATAAAATCACACTAAAAAAGACTAATCTATTTAACATAATGTTTTACAGCAAATAAAATCGTTTAATTTAATCCAACTAATACATGAAACAGCATAAATACTCGTTTGACAAAAATTACCTATTCACAGAAAAGATCGTTAATTTGAGAATCGTATCCCGCAATTGAAACACAATCAATTACTTCAAACTCAGCATCCTCCTTACGTCCACCCAAACCCAACGTCCTCAGCAAAATCCTCCCACTCACGAATCCACACACTTCAAGAACCCAATAAATCACAAAAAGACCACACAAACCGATTGTCAGATCCAGAGCCCAAAAAAAGTGGCCGCATATTGTCAGAGCCGCGGCATATTCCGCGCGGTCACTCCGACCGATTGTCACTCAACAAAGGGTAAACATTTGCTTTCTACTTTTTTTTCCATCTCCCGAGCTAACGGTGAAAGTTTAGCGAGTCATCGACACCGCGGCGCGCGAGCGCGGGCGCAAAGTGCGAAAACGATACAGGCTCGCTTCCTTTTTTTTTTACATTATCCCAGCCGAGAGCCGTGTAACGACTCGAAAGTCAAGCGTTTTTCGGATGACCTTCATTTCTCGGCTAGGATACCTTAATGGCCTTTGCGCGTATAGAGCCATTGTTGGCCCGCGTATATATGCAAATCTCTCGGCGCCGCGTGAAAGTGGGTAAAGCTATGACGATGATAAGTCGTAACTCGTTCGGCGACCTAAGGAATTATTGTTTTTGCGCTGCCTCCATATAGACGCTGGGACGTGACTCTAGAGTTTCGTGCGATTAACGATTTTAAGGAGGTTTGCGCTATGGTTGAGTGGAAAGTTTGATAAGAAACGTGCGAGATTTTAATAATTAATTGATGATAAGGAGAGTTCGATATGGCATGAGCAAAAATATTTGCTCGGTAGATTGCTTTCTTTCCGTTTTATGGTGACTTTCGAAATTTCGAATGACTCATTGTTTAATATTTTTTTATTAAATTTCAAGATAATGTAGAGTTTGGAAAGATTTAATATTAAATTCCAATAGTCTTCTTCTTAATTCTATTGGCCTCTCGTCTCTTGGACATAGGCCATTACCTAGTATGTAAATTCCAATAGTGATATTGTAGCGCGGATAAAACAGATCTCTACTATTAGTGTGGTAACTACCGGTGAAAGGTACAGGACGACTCGATTTCGTTAGGATCGGCAAAATCGGTAGCTCCTTCGGCTGGTCGTTAGATGGCAGTCGCATCGCTAAAGGACGTTTTTCAATTAAGATTTTATAAATAGAGTAATATTTACAAATGTTTAATATAAAATTATGTATTTTAATAAATATTAATTTTAACGAAAATTAAAAAAATTAATTTGTAAATGTGTAAATACTTTATTAAAAATATGCATAATTTACATCGGTTTATTAAATTTCTAAATTTAGAACGCAAAATTAATGACTTCATTAATGATTTAAATATCAACTTTAAAGTGCACCTTAATACACATCATCACTCTTTCTCCTAAATAGGATAAGATATCAATATCGATCATTACTTACAACATCATCAACCAATCATTAAACTCACCTCATTAAACCCTCCTCATTAACCGAAATAAACCGATCTTTCAACTTTTTGCAAAAACCAAAACCTCACAACCAGCGCTCTCGAAAATCCAACCGATTCCCACCGATCCACTTCAAAAATCGGCACAATCTACATCCTCCTCTCTCCCAAAAAACCCATAGCCCCCTAAAAACCCATACCCGCGCGCTCACTTTCGCGCTTGGGAATCGAAAGCGAAAGATCGGCAGCGCGAAAGTGTCCGCTCTTACACGATTCGGAACCTGAACTTTGCCGCCGAGTCCAAGAAAAAGCGATCGCCCCGCAAAAAAAGCGCCGATCTCGTTTATGCCGATCTCTCACCGAGCGAGAGAGGAAAAAGGAGCGCGCTCACAAGATCGGCGATCGATCGATAACGAGAAAGGCCGCCGCCTCTCGCGCTCGTTACGTGTCTACGCGTGTTATTGAGTGATTATGGGGACAGCGCGGAGGAGCTGGTGTATAGGGCAAAAACGGCGCGGCCGGCCGATGTTTATGGCGAAAAGCGCGCTGCCGCGCGGCAATTAGGGACGCAAGAGCGAGCCCCGAGCTTTTTGCACCGGGATGGATAGGAGCGGCTGCAGTTGTGCACTGGAATGACGGGAGTGTCCGCCTACAGGTGTTTTCGCGCGGCGGTTTGATGCTTTTTTTTTGGTGCAGTTGGAGCGGAGGGAAATTGTCGGATGGGATGGATGATTTGGCGGGATTTTGATGAGGGAGTGGGTTTGTGGATGGATTTTTGGGTGGTGGTGATGATTTTTTTTTTATTTGGGTGAGGTTTTGTTGGAGCTTTTTATCATTTAGTTTTACGCTGTCGTCCTGCATTTATGGCTTGTAGTACAAAGAAGGAAGTGTTTATAGTGTTAATTAAACTTTTACGAGTTTGAACGTAAGATAATACGGTCTCTTAAGCCAATTTTATCACCACAATTTCCATCAATAAATTAAGAACCCAATTTAATAATTCCGCGAAGCCACACTCCCAAAGACCACACATTTTTAAAGCAATCTCGAAATTAACAGTTATCGGAAAAAAGCCCCTTAAACAATCTCCCGCTCATCGACAGACCAAAACCACTACCAAAAAAACCCCTTCAATTTTTAAAACACACTCGCTTCTACACTGCAACACCATCCGCGCGCTCGACCACAAAAAGCGATAAACTCCGGCTCCAGCCTGTAACGAGAGTCATAATTTTCGGTGAACGCTTGCTTTACCTAGCGAGAGGTAGAGGGCGAATCGTAATTGAACACGAGCCCTATATATACCCTATACACCGAAGAATGCAATGCTACAGAGAAAGGCTTTACGGCTTGCGATTTATAAGCTCGCGGCCATTCTTTAATTAGCGCTACTTCCTTTCCCAATCGGTTTTCCCTTTTTCTCCTCCTCTTTTTAATGGACTCGAGCCGGCTTTTTCTCGCGCGACGCGATGAAATTTATAGCGCGCGGCTCGAAGCTTTTACGAGCATGTCTCAATCCCCGCGTATACAACTACGCGACTCGCGCGGTCCTAAATTTCGCGATGTGGTCGCGAGTGGTAATTTGTTCCTCTGATACGTTTAGCGGGGCGCGCGTTGTGTAAACATGTTTCGCGCCGAGTTTACGGCCTGGAGCTGGACACGCTCGTTAAAGAGCGAAGTGCCCTTCGCGGTATTCTGGGAGTTCGGGAAAATCGTTTTGCATAAATGTTAGTCGAGGCTTTTATTGCTATGCGTATGACTGTAACTTCTGGGTTTGGATGAGATTCTCAGTTTTTCATTTCCTTGGGAATATTAAGAAATTAAAAACTGTAACGTAGAAGAAAGAGTTAATCATACACTTATTCAATTAAACGACAATAAAGCAAGCATCGAGCTTAAATCCACGCAAAAACAATCAAGCACTCAGTTAACGACCACCCCGCGAGCGATCCCCGGCTCCGCTCAATTAACCGCGCGTCTCTCGCGCAAAAAGCCCCAGCCTCCGATTTCCGATCCCTAATCAGCCCGTATATATCCAGCGTGATAATCCATTCCCGCCTCGCGCCGAGCCCTTCGATCCCCTGCGATTTCTCATACACATACGCCCATGAAACCTGTATATACGCACGGCGAGAGGCAGATAGCGCGTTAAGAAGGGGCAAAAAACCGGCGCGATATCCGATAAGCCTCTAATTTAAAGCTCGCGCGCGTCGGCGCGCTGTAAATCCTGCGGGTGTGGCCGCAGCTCGTAAATATCGGCCGATTAATACTGGCTAATGTCGCTCGTTCTGCTACTAGGCAAACATGACGGGCAGGCTCCTCCTACCTATGCTGCTGCTCGTGGCTGTGGTGGTCTGTGCTGAGACGGCCGAGGATAGCGTCTTGTGGAGGAAGCTGAGCAAGCGAGGGATCAAGCTGGTTGAGGCTCCAAAGTCGAGTTCTGGGAGTGAGGTGGAAGATGATGGCTGGGTCAAGAGTGCTAAGACGGCGATTTTGAGGGCGACTGGAGCTAGTAAGGAGATGAAGACGGCAACGAATGCGAGTACGAAAGCTTTGCCACACAAGACGAAGGATAAAAAGGAAGCGGTTAAGAGTCGGGTAAACGTTTGATTCTTTTAATTGGGTTGATTGGGGTTGGTTATTGGGCTGATGAGTTGGCGTGGGGAGCACTTTATGGCTCGGTAATTGGAATAAAAGTGCAATTTGCTTGCCGTTTTAGTGCAAAGTTTTGATATTATAGTAAAAATTTGATTTTATCATGTCGTAGCCGAGATAGTTATGGAAGCTTCTTTATTTGGAAAATCTTTTATGGCTCAGTATATTTGAGCTCGTTAAATCTTAGATCTTCTTATAAAATGCGAATAACTTGAACTTTTTATTTTCATAGAATGCATGTAATTGCACCAAAATACTATTAGCAACATAATAACAAAATTTTATAAAATAAATTAATTTTTAAGGTACCAAGCCACACGACAAAACTGCCCTTCGGAACGAAAACAGCCCAGAAGGACAGAACGCCAAGCACTAGCACGAAAATAGCAAACGACAATGCAGCGGCGCCCCAATCAAAAGGAACGAAGAACAGCTCGCGTCAGCACAAGGCCGTATTCGTGAACTATCCCTCGGCGCAGCGTGTTTATCAGGTAACCGTTGCGGCTAAAGTATATTTTGCAATTTTTCCCGGCTCTTGGCAAGTATATGATGCACGCCTGTACGTACGTTTGAAATTGTACTTCGTGCACGTGCCTTGGCGTATATATTTTTAAAGATAATTCTTAAAGGATGACCGCGTGCCTCGCCGCATAAACTTTGATTCTTTATCGCCGTGTGTGTTATCGTTGCCTTTGCGTTATAATGTTTTACATACTATTGCAATTTACGCATACGTACGCTGAGAGTAATGGTAGAAAGATAGGATTAAAATAAGCGCTAATGTTTATGGAAATTTTAATCTTGAGAGTCTGACGTTGTCTGTCATTTTTAATTACGAGCTTTTAGGAATTTGTCAATTATCTTTGAATGTAGAGCTCGGCTGGGAAAAAATAAAGTTTTATACAGAAACCGGTTACTTCAGAAATAAAGGATCTATCACTCGAGTTTGTTTTTTTCAGTTTGTTGCTAGAGGTGATGGCTGAGCTTTTACTTTTAGTGTTTTTTGTTCTTTTTTGAGGTGCCGCGCGATTTTGTAATTATGTTTTTCTGCTTATTAACGTTAACATGCCGATTACGAGGAAAAACCAAATGTCTTTTTTATACTCGTATGATAGAGTAATTTGAATTTCCTTCGCTATATAGGTAGATAAACTGAGTCACGGATATCCAGAGGGCAAAATTTAATATAATTTTAAAAAATTAAAAGATAAAATTTATATTATTTTATTTTATACTTGAAAGAAAGAAATTATCTAGCATCTTCCAAAACACCAACCAAAACTTAACAACTCAATCTCCCACAGGACAAACCATCCAAGGCCCTCACGTCCAGCAAGAACCGTAAAAAGCAGAAGCAGAAGCAGAAGCCGTCGAAGCGCAAGCAGCAACAGCAACAGGACAGCGACATCTTCTTCATCCGGCTGCCTCCCACGCCGTACAGTTACGTGCCCGGCCTGGGCTACATCTCCCAGCCTCCTTCCTTCTCGGCAGCCTCGCTGGCGGCCGCCGCCGGCAGTCGACCTCCAGCTCCAGCCCCGCCTCAGAAGCAGCAGCAGCATCACAAGCCCCGGCCACAGAAGAATCCCTTCATTAAAGTGCCGATCGAGTTCGTGAGCAACGGGAAGCCCACCTCGGTCTATCGATGGCCCCAGCAGCAGCAGCAGCAGCCGGCAAAGGATCAGCATCATTACAATCATAACCACCACAACCTGGACAGTCCGATCATCAGGCTGAACAGAGGGCCGTACTACTTTAACGGCCGGCCGGAGAGTATATACTCGATGAAGAGGAATCCGAGGCCGGCGATTCCTAATCTTTACTAATGAGCTCGAGAGATGCAGGTGAATTGATGAGGGCAGTGAATGTAAATCGAGCTAAGCTCGCAGGGCGAGAGGGTCCAGGAGCAGCTGGGGCAATTAGTCCGGAATGCGCGGGGGGATTGTGATAAGGGATCGGTTTTTCTGGAAAGTTATGCGTTGATCGTTTGTATAGGAAGGTCAGGATCGATCTCCGTGCCTGCACCGCTTACCGGTTTTACGCTCGTTCTTTCACAAAGCCGACTGCCTGCGAGTAACACACCAGTGGCTAATGTCTGTATTCGAAACCCGTCCACGTGCATCGCGACCTCCCTACTAGAAAGGCCACCAGAGTGGCACAGAATCCGCTACCAATTAAATCGGTAATAAATTAACCACCTCGGGCACAAAAGTGACTTTCGATTGTTTGTTTTCGCTTAGCGCGAAGGCTCATCATCGGCAATTTAGAAAATCATTTCAGACTACCGTAGCATTACAACAGCTCGCTTTTTTGCTCCTCCCCAGCTAAAATTGCTCACGCGAACCCCCGTGGAAACCGATCTCTCAGGGATACAATTTACACGCTAAGCTGATTCACGCGATGCGCAGGCTTCGACGTTAGTCATATACATTAACCATCCGCAGGTGACGAACGCCCAGAAAATTCACTTAGTCAGAGGAGGAGCTGGCACAAAGGCTTTCTCACTCTCGTCGGCGGCGATAAACCAAAAAGCGCGGCGCAGATCGGTAAGCGCTCTGTAGATCGAGAGACGAATCCGATTACGGGCGCAGAAGGAGAAGAGGAGGAGAGAGGAACGAGCCGGCTCTTATCGAAGTTGGATGATCCTACTCTCCTGCAGCGATGACTAAGGACACCGGAGAGCCGTGGTTGGCAAAAGGGAGAAAAAAAAAGAGAGAAGAAGAAAGCGAGCGGGAGAGCTGAAATTATGACTTCTGCGCAGCGGCGGAGGGCCCGCATTATGGGAATTGAATGATGCAATTTAGAGCCGGATTGTCTTGCGGTCGGATGCAGCGGGGATCGGATAAATCCTGCGTTTATGTACCCATCCTCTCGTCCTTGGCTCTTTTGATCTTTTGCCTTCTGCGGCCTCGCTTTCTGTGTATCGAGTGTGACTTTAATGGCGATCATTGATTTGCTCGGGGAGCCGCAAGCGAGAGGCGCTGGATTACAGGCCAAGGGGGATAAATAATCTTTGCCGCGCTGTAATATAACGAATGGACGTTGAGATGTGGATTGAACTATTGTTGCTGATGCGGGGTTGTTGGAGTGATTGGTGCGCTTTTTTTGCGACGATTATTTGCACACTGTAGGAATCAAAATTAGTTGCGTCGATTATATTGCGTATGTATACGATATTTTTTGTGTAAGTTGACTAATATGTAGCGACGGTTGAATTTTCACGCGCTGTTCCTTAGTGATACGATCGGCAAGTGTCTTGACTTTACTCTTGGACGACAGAGTAAATTATGAGATATTAAATATATATATTCTGAAAGTATAATAATTATTCGTGATAATGTATGAATATTCCAAATATTTTAGCAAATGTATTTACTCTATTTTGAAGCGTACGATTTTCTTCGTAGTTAGGGGAGAAATACTTTTTTATATGTATAATTATATACTTGATAATGTGAAAAATCAAATGAATGTTGCGGCGATTAAACCGATTTTTTTGAATAATCGTTTGTGAATCGCGATTACGCATTTCTGTAAGCTACAATGTATATTAGTATATAATACGAACTATTTTATGATATTTATTATTCCTTAGGATATTATACAAGCACAGCTGTAAGAGCGTTGATATTTTTTATACTTTTTCTACGAGTGTATGACTTTTTTGCTTTGTAAATACAGCGAGCAACGTCGATAATGCTTTTAAATTTATTTATTTTCTTCATACCCTTACCGATCTCCCATTCTGTGAAAAATCTAAACCCAAATACATAAATAATCGTCATTGTTTAGAAATTTATACATCCCCCACATTAACAACAGAAAAGACTTTACAACTAAATACCCAAACTCCTCAACTTAAATAAAGTCCTCAACCGATCTTCCCAGGCCTCTCAAACCCGACACGCCACCTGACCTTTTCCCACCTCTCACCCAAACCAGCTCTCCTTTTCATTAACACTCCCGACCAGCCCAGGAAGTGCCCGCACTCTCGGTGGCGAATAAAGCTTCAAATCTTCATCGCGGCCAGAAGCGTGGAGCAATTAGCGAAAAAAAATGCCGGCCTACCACGTAGGTGCGAGCCGGACAAGCAACGAGGATGATCCCGCAATTTGCGAGCACCCTAGATCTTTATCTGCTCGGCGAGCTCGCAGCGGTTCTCAATTAGCTCTCGCTCTCTTGCACCACGACTCTCTCTCTCACTCTCTTTTTAGATGAAAAGGAATGCTGGAGGTATGAGCGATCGAGGTTGGTTTATAATCCGTTATCGGTTCATCGGCGATTATAACGATTGAAAAAAGTAAGAGAGAGAGAGGATGCCGAGGAAAGCGAAATTTGTATAAGATGATTTTCTCCGGCACGCTTGGCTTTTGTTTTTTTATTCTTTTAAACGAGCGAGGGTCGTTGATCTGGTTTGAGATAGAATCAGCTTCGCACTTTGTCATGTAAATGGCCGGGACGTTGGCTTTTTTTTTTTGGCTTGACTTGTTTGAGGTCTAGAAAAACGTGTATAGTAAGAGTCGTAGTTTAATTTTTCTTTATATTGCGTAACTAATGGAGTGAAAATACTAAGAATAGCTTAATGATGGATCTGATAAAAGTTCATTGAATAATGTAATAAGGGAAATAATAGATTTTTTAAATGAATTAGAAAACATGGTTTAAAATAATACGTATAAATACTTTATTGTGCAGCTCGATTAGACTTACAATAATTATAGATACTAAAAAATATTAAAAAATCCTCTTCTTACAAGCGTCCTAGACACGCATACATCGTATAAATCTCGCGTTCATTCACACTTACATATCTACAAGTCAGCGGCGATAATTGATGATATTAGCTGAAATCTAAAGTATCGAACTACTGCAAGTTTAATTGGTCGTAGTCATGAACTCCCTTGTTCCTTTTTGCCTCAAGTTTTTCTTTTCGTTAAAAAATGTAATTGAGCAGTTTTCAGTCTTCTAAAAAATCGCGTACATTGCAGATTAACGCGAAAGGTTAGTATTGTATATATATCATTAAGAGTTATTACATCGCAAAAAGTACAGTCTATCGTTCCCCTGACTTTGACAAGTGGACGTATAGAAAAAGTACGTTATATCAAAATCAGTCGCTTACTTTCTTCCAAAAATAATTTAATATCTATTATTTTAGAAAGTTCTCGTTATAGTATACAATAACTAAGCCGGTGACTCTTAGTGATTTTAGATTAAATAATTGGTGTAAAAAAGATTGCTTCGATATTCGTATAAAAAAATATTTTCTCCTAACAGTCACCATTGACTTCGCAAATTATACTTACTACCCTGCATGATCCCAAATCGAATCCCACAAGTTTAATCAATCATATCGACATTTTAATCGCGAACTTCTCAAAGCCAAGAAGACCTACTAATTTTCGATGGCGCTTTAAGCACCTAGAATGCCATTTTTTTCGCGAAACAGTGCTGCCAGCCTCAAGATATAAGTGATTCATAAAAAGTGAAAACAAAATTAACTACACCTGCAAATTTCCAACAAAAATCGTGTGTTCTCATTTCAACGAAAATCTTCTCCAATTACCAATTTACAAACCTCCTACCCGATCTCAAAATATCTCACAATCCGACTGAAAAAACCAAAATCATTCCATAAATTGGACTCTACGAAATTAGCACCATTGTTAGCCAGCACTGACACCACTGATTCACCCAGCTCTCTTATATCACTGTTTTACCCCCCAATGACTCTATCCTGATTTACGGTAGCAGAGGATGATAGTAGATTGGCTTTCGGCTCTTCTCCATCACATAAAAAGCCTTGGGCTTGCCATTGCCGGCAAAGTGCTTACTGATGCTCGTGGAAGCTGACTTTCCAGTGAGGGCAGGTGCGTAGTAGTAAGAGATGGCCGACTTCTTACGGTGCTTCTTCGCCCGCGTTGCGCTGCCCTCGAGGCCGTTGCGAGAGTTGTGAAGATCGTTGCCTGAATCGTGCCAGCCGGTGAAGTGATGGTGGCCCTGGGCGTTGCGAGACATCGGGCTTTCCTCCAGCCTGTAGATCTTGTCGGATGAGGATGACAGGATTTTCAACTGAGTTGCATTGCCCGTGCTTTTGATTCTGAAAATGTTAATTTATTCTACGCGTTAGATGAGCTTCCTGTGGATGTTCGCATAGGTAAATGGTTAGGGAATTGCAGTGGTGTTTAATCATTAAAATCGTCATGATAACAAAGCTGTTTGATTGATACATAAGAACAGATAATGAAATTATTAAAGTTGATGGATCCCTACAAACAAGACAGAATTATTGATACAATTATGATGCTTACCTAGCTTCAGCTTGTTCAGGATGGCTCAACCACTTGTCATTGTTCCTGCTGGGCTTCCTATGGCCCTCGGCCACAAGCTGTTCCTGAGCCAACTTCTTCAAAAAGTTCATCTTCTCTGCCACCTTCTGTCGCTCCTTCTCCTGTTCCAGTTTCTTCCTCGCCTGCTCCATCCTGGCTAACGCCAAATGCTTCTTCTTCTCATTGATCTTCTTTACCAACGGTAGATTCCAATGATAGATTTTGGCCGGCCTGCCATTGCTCTTGAAACCCGGATTCGGATGAGCCACAGTGACGTTGTCATGTTCACTTGACTTGTGAGGCTTGGAGAAGCTGTAGTAAGGCTGACTGGCCGGTAGCTTGACCACATAAACGTGGCTGTCGTGAGGTGAGCTACTGTGACGTCTACCGTAGGCCGACTGATGGAGTCTCGTCATACCCGCGTCACGGGCACCGAAGGCTTCAGGGCCGGCCAGTCGTTTGCGATGGTGGCCATCAGGTAGAACTAGGGGCATCAGGCCCAGACGGTTCAGGATTGCAGCGTTACTCGTGCGGACGGTTTCAAAGTCTTCCGTTGGGATCGCTAATGCTGGACTGAGCAGGACTACCGCCAGCAGGCAGAATCTAGAATGAAAAGATGAGATTGCTTTGGTTAAAATGGTGTGTTTAAGTGGAAATTTAATTTAAATGAGGTTTTGTGGTCTAGTGTTTCGCTAATGTATATTATAGTAAGTTTTTGCGTATATAATTTTCCTATTATGACTTTGACTATGGCACTATAATTATAACATTCAAAACTTCAATTTTTCTTGAAATAGGAAAATTATTGTTCCAGTATATCCGCAGGTTTGACGATATGCATAATTGTGTAGGTATTTTAAAGAGGTTGTTAACAATGGTTCTTTAAATTCTTAATTATCATAATTATTATAATCATTTTAACTGCTATTATTAAAAATAATGAAAGGGAGAGTTTCCATTTATACATTGAAACATGCTAGCGTGTATTTTAAAATTAAACAGATAATCCCTCTAATGACTATCCTAATTATGTCGTTTTTTCAAGCACTCGAAAAGAAAACTTTTATTCATACACATTTTAAGCAGGCATCGCATGCCTATAATTGTTCATTCTTCAAAACAAAACGAAAAGAAAACCAAAGAAAACTCAAAAAGCCTCAGAAAATTCATCTGCCCGATAAACTTGGCTTACCACCACCTTTTCAGCAACCCGAGATTAATTCACAGCGATACCGATTTTTTGCGTTCACGACCAAAACTATTCCTTTTTGGCAGCTCGACACAGCCGATAATTATAAGCATCGAGCTAACCAGTCCAAACAACTTACTCTCCGCTAAAACAAAATTCCCAGAACCACATCCCCCAAGCGAGCGATTACTGTACATCTAGCTAGCCAGTCCCGTCCAGGCGCAATCCGATAACGATCTCGAGTAATTAAATCACGATACCGTTTATCCGGCTATTTATTCTCTCTCTCTCCTTTTATTCTCCCCGGGCTTAATCATTTCATATTCCCCAAGAAAGTCTCACAATCGTCGAACCATCGCAAAAAGTCGATTACCACTCCACGCGCGCCTGACAGCTATCAACCCGACGCTATCTCCCGCGCGTTACTCAACCGATCGCCTTTGGCCATATTCTCCACGGGGCCGAAAACGGCTGCAAAAAAACACTCGCAGGAAGAATCGAAGGAGCCGGAGGACTTTTATGGGACAAGGCTGCTCTCGCTCGCGCCAGCACCAGGTAAAGAATTCTTCCTCTTCTTCTTCTTGCTGCCCTCGCCTCTCTCTCTCTCTCTCTCTCACTCTGGAGTTTGTTCACCTCGGCGGGCTGCCGCTCTGGCTCGGAGTCGCGCTTGCTGCAGTGCGCGAGGGGGAAGATATCTTTACTGCCGTTTCTACACTAGCGGCGGCGTGTATAAGTGAAACCCGCGAGCATTAAGGGCCTGAGCCCGCGGCCGGCCCGAGATGTTTGCGAGGAGTCAATTTAAATCATCCGCGCCGGAGGGAGAGACACGTGCGCGTGTGTTTAAGAGCCGGCATGTCGGCGAAATGTATCTCCAGCGGAGAGGGACTCGCTGATAAATAGAGGAGAAATATGGAGCTGGATGAGGACAGGCGTCCAAAGGACGATTTGCTGCTTGTCGGCTTTGGAACTCGAGCGGGATGCTTTTTTTTAAAGCTGGCGCGTATGAGACGGTATTGTGAGATTATCGGCTACCGGGAGGTTGAAAAAATGTTTTACAACCGGCTGTCCCTCTCACTCGCATTACGAGAAATTTGCATTATTCGGGCGCCCGAGGGGCAAAGGCTGGCGCCTTGCGAGATGGCAGCGCGCAGACGGGCAAAAACCGATACATAAGCGGATAAAAACCAGCCGTAATCCGACAATAGGTGTATCTGTTCGTTAAACCGCTGGCTTGCTATAAATAACGTCAGCGGGACGAATAAATTAAAATTCTTCTCTTTCGTGCGCGCGTGCACCTCTGCCGAACGTCCGCTCACTGGCTCATTAATAATAACCACCCAAGAGCGAGTCGCTTTAATCCCGCTCCTCTGTGTTATATCTCGATGCTCAAAGGACATCGAGGCGCGCGCCTGACAATGTTAGTTATCCCTCGGGGAGCGTTAATAATTTTAATAAAGCACGATGATGTTTTACCGAATTACATCGTTTAAAAATTAAGCCGCGCAGAAAGCTAAGAAGAAGCGATCTAGAATCCGTGTGTATATACACCGGATTGTCGGAAGGGAGAGACTCGCGCTGAAAAAAAAAGACAGGGGATATTAATGTTACACATATCTGAAGCGGCGACGTGACAGGAATGATTCATACTCGCCCGATTAACGTGTATATACGACAGAAGCAGGCGAACAATGTACGAGTGCCGTTAAGCGCGCGTTGACGTAGGTATATATATATATACGAGGTGCTCGCGGAAACGATTTTGTCGCACGGTTCGCGAAGGTATATACACTGGAGGAAGGAAAAAATGTTCCCAGAAACGCGGATATCTGGCTTTTTGCGGCCTCGATGTGTGTGTTACGTATATGTAAGGGCTATGTTTCGGGGAAGTTGGCTTTTCGGAAATCGGAGGGTCCGCGCTGTTTTTTCGGTTTAATAATGGAGCAGCGCGTGAAATCACAACGATTTCTCTGTAAGCAAGTGTGGGGAGCCGGAGAGAGGTGTGTATATGTATATGAAGTGTAACGCGTCGATCAAAGTCGGCGAATCAGCGCGAGACTAGAGAAAAGAAATTACGCGTGCGTTTGTCTAATAAGCATTTGCTTGGCGGAGCCAAGTCTCGTGATGGCCGGATAGCTGACCTAATTGTTGGCGTTGGCGCGTGGATTAAAAGCACATTATGCGAGAGACAACGGATAGTTTTTCTTTCGTTTTTTTAGAGCGTGCTTTCTTGGTGGTAAATGAGTGTGACTTATAGTACCTGAGATTGAAATAAATTGTTTTTAATAAACGTGAAATCTATTATATATGCTTATCAGTATTAATGTTTTCTACTCTAGGATCAGTTTCAAAGTATAAATCTGTAGATTCTCGAGATAGCTGCAAAAGTCATTTTTTGTTTTTTGAGAGATGTTTATATTTTTAAGGGTTGTTGTTCGAGATCGGAGGAAACGAGTTGAAATTCAACACTTTGCTAATTCATTTAGATACTAAATAGAAATATAATAGTAGCCATAACTTTAAGATACTTTTCTCTTGCCTCAGAAACTAGTAAAATGGACGAGTTATACTGAAAGCACGGTAACTGGATCAGGAGTAGATTTACATTTTCCTCTTCCTTTTATTTTTCATTTCATTGAAATAATAATAAAACTGTATTTTGAACTAAACGAAAACGACGCTATATCTGTCGATTTAACTATTATATTATACCTATAGCTTCTCAATATAATTATAAATAAATCCATTTTTTGTATTTAGTTAAGTTAACGGTTATACATTGAAATGCACAGCCAAGATTGGAAAAAATCAGTTAAATATGGATAAATAATGAACTTGTTAAAAAAGTATAGTAAGTAATTATTAAAAAATGAATTTATACAATTAAAGGTGGTAAAACTTAGTTTATAATATTTTTCCAGTAAGTATAAACTTATACTAAAAATACTTATATTAAAAAACTTATATTAAAAATAAACAAATATTAATATTTCATTTCTTAATTTTATCATGGATACAAAACTAAATAGTATTAGAAACTTCCAAGATTGCCTAATCCGAATGCAAAGATACTTCCCACGATCCAAACTCTCAAAAAACAACCCACCTCCCAAAGCTTTCAACAACAAAAAACCAAAAAAAAAAACCAAAACAAGATTATTCAATAAAGTCGATTAGCATCCCTCCCCTTAAAAAAAAACCTTCCTCATCCTCCTCCGCTCCGATACGATCTTAACCCATTACAATAGTGAAATATTACTCAATGCGCCGGTATTAAGGCCCTCTCCTCCCCGGCATTCCCGATAAAATTCCAGCCGCGACTATTTATCCAAACACATTATTCCGCTCCGAGAGACGCTACATCCCGAGCGCTGGCTGAATGGCTCTGATTGCGGAAACCCGTTCGGCCTGATTGGGCTCTATTGTTGTCGGGGGGAGTCCGCCGTTCAATTCGATCTTTTCAAAAACGTGCCGCGGGCCCGATAGAACCGAGGCACGAAACTTGGACGTCTCCGGCCGTTATTGAAAAAGAGAGTCGTGGGGCTGCTGCGGCCGACAAAAACGGAGAGGTGAAATTTCAATTTTAAGTTTCGAGGAGGCCGCGAAGGGGGGAGAAAAAAAAGGGGGATCGACTGACAAACGAGCAGTTAAGAACACGCCTTGGAAGTAATTACAATCAGGAGTTTCGAAATATCCTTCTTTTTTCCCGTAGCAGCGCTCCAGGAAGAGCCGCGATCCAGAATGAAGCAATCTCGAAAAAAAAAGGAAAGAGAAAAACGACAAGAGTACAGCCGCGATAAAGAAAAAGAAAAACGAGTGGATGCAGCGGCCGTATAAGGCCGGCCGGCATCCCGGGGGCAAAAAAAGACCGGCAGCGGGTACGAAAAATCGCTGCAGAGCGGGTGGAGAGACAGAAGGAGAGAGTCCGTGTATAGGAGAAGGAGAGAAAAAAAAGCGAGAGGGGGGTACAAAAAAGGAGCGAAGCCCATAATTCCTTCCTAGCAGCTCATGAAGAAAACATCAAAAGTGTGCCCGATACGCAGCTCTCCGCTTCTAATCCTCGGAAGAGGGAGTATAGAGCTCTCCCGAGGGAATGGCGAGCGCGGGGAGAGAAAAAAATTGTTGAGAAGCCGCGATTCCTAAGCGGGAAAACGTGCGGAGAGCCGGGGGAACGATCGATCGTACGGCATTCCGAATGCACTGCGCATTTTCTTCTCTATCTGATCCTCTGTCTTTCTCCGCTGGTACAATACTGGGAATGGGCTTGTACAGTTAGTGCGACTGGTTCCAGATGGCCGTGTTTTCTGAGCGTTTGTTTATTGCGAACGATGGGTTCGGGTGCAGGGTATATGGGATTGGCGAGTGTGGATGTACCGGGAAAGCTGGAGTGGTTGGGATTCCTAATGAAGAGACAACGAGGTAGAGGATGATGGTCTGACATCGAGACCTGGTTCGTTTTGGAGATCGATCGGATGCTTGGGATGGAGACGTTTCTAGCGCGAAGTTCTGAAAATTCATTAGGCTAAATAAGGTACCTGAGATGGACTGTGGCAGAAGGAGGTTTGTATTTTTATGGGGTGAAAAAATGGGTTGATGGATGGGAGTTGGAGGAATTGATGTGTACCCTATTAGGGGATATGTGATCTTTTTAAATCTTGTGGAAGATGACGATTATCGAAACATGCGTTGTGTATCTGGAGAATAATAAACCAATTTTCATGTACTGATTTACTCGAAAAGTGGAACTCGTCCCACTAACATTTTCAAGCTGGTTCTGAAATATTTAGCATACATACTTTAAGCTACATGATCTGCATTCATTACAACGACCTTGATGTTACGCATATACCAACACCCTTGATGACTCATGACATAAACTGGTAAACGACGTCTTGTGAGATTAATTCAATTCTACCTGATTTCCAACGCGTTAAGTATGTACAACATATTGTACATAAAAACATAAAAATTTGCATCACTTTCACCTGCATTAACTTTTTTTCATTTTATGATTGCTTCAAAGCACAACGGGACTAAGTTTTTATTCTAGGAAAAATAGATTAATGTTACTAACTCAAGTTTAGCAGAGTGTAATAATAGTTCTATTATTATGGATTGTGAAGATTTACTAAACTGTTTATTAAAAAAAAATATATGGTCATAAATGCAATTTTAATAGTTGAACAAAACTTCACATGACGTCTCAGAATATTGTTTTAAAATTTTTCCCTGAGGTAGATTGTTATAGTAACGTAATGAAACGTAACTATCTCCTATAGCTGCATTATAAATATAAAGTTTGCAAACAAAAATATTTCAATTATCAACTTTTTGCTGAAAAAAAAAAATCATTCTTAAAACTAGACTTAGTCTCCTCACTCTCCACAAGTGGTCATTTACCATCCCAACCACAACCAAAACCCTGCCAACCATCAGCCTCATCCCATCTCTCCCATCTCTCCACCTAATCTCCAAGCCGCATTCTCGCGCCTCTGACACCGGAAACCCGTCGTCCCTCTCTCACACCATCCTCCGCATGGTCAATGGTCCGCAAGGTGACGACGCGACGCTACCGTGAGCTTCTTCTTCTTCTTCTTCTTCTTTCTCGGGTGTCGCGCGCGCACGCGGAAAAGGCGCAGTATACACTAGCCCGCGCGCATACGGTAGCCGAGGCTCGCTGCCGGAGATCGGCTAGTTATCGCGAACCGGTTCCGCCGCGTGCGAGAGAGCCGGATAGACACGCCGGTATATATACTGCGCCACACATGAGCGAGCGCCCCTCTGGGGGAGAAGGAAAAAATTTGGTGGCGTAACAGAATACTCGGGAGAGATCGCTTGCAAAAGCTGAGCTTCTTCTTTTTCTTCTACTACTGATGCTGCTTCTTCCTTGTTGGTAGAGGATGCAGGAGATAAGAGGAAGCGGGAGGATTGAGGAATGGGGAAGCGATGCTGGAGAGGATGCTGTGGTTTTGGTTGCTGGTGAGGGGAGGAGCGGTTTGGAGGATGTGGGCTTTTTGGGGGTTTTGGTGGGAGTTGATGTTTGTGAGAGGGTTTGAGGATTGTTCAGATTGATGCAATTTCGGGGTAGAGTTGGAAGTTTTAGGTAAAGGGTTCGAATGTAAGGTACATATAATTTTTAAGTGATTTGGACTTGTTTGGTTCTAATATTGCATTGTTAATAATTGCTTTCAATAAAAGCCACACAATACACAGGGCATCTTAATTTCTTTTGACATATCATATACTTTGATTAAACAGCGTAATCAACAACGCACACGAGAGCCAGCCTCGCAACGCTAGCCCCCAGCTTTACCATTAAAAGTCACCCAAGGCACCGAGCTCGAATTATCCCGGCAAAAAGCCTCCCATCCCTACACTTATCAGCATCGTCCGTCAACCGCGCAAAACCAACATAATTCCGCGTCTGTCCCCGCATCGCCGCGACTGAACCGCGCAGCCAAGCGGCAAACATAGCCACACGCGGAAGCTCGGCTCTATCCAGCAAAGCATAGAAAACCCAAGAAATAAAAAAGGAAATCACGCGCTTGCCAGGCCGCAAGAGTCAAAGAACACACAATGAAGCAAGTCTCGAAGCTCTCTCCGTTCTTAGAAGCCGGAGTCTTTCTATTCCTCGCTCGCGCAGCAAGAATACATCTCTCGTCGAAGGAAGGGCAGACCGTCAATGGCCTATACGCATGTATATAAGCGAAAGAGGGGGGGAGGGCAAAAAACGTCGACAGCGTAATTCGCACCGTGCGCGACGTGCCTTAGGTCTCTCTCTCTCTCGGTGCGTGCCTGCATGTGTGTCTTGTAAAGCGCGCTGCGCGTGTATACGCGGGCTTTTAGGACCTTTGAGCGTATTATCGTCGTGCTCGTTCTTCTTCGAGCAGGATCGTAAAGCTCGACGAGGGCATGTACTGAGGAGACTTTCGAGGCCTGCGAAAGAGCGTTTCGAGGAGCGTTATATAGGTTTTTTTTTTGTTATGGTTGCTGCTTTTTTTGCCGAGGGGAGTCGATGGCTTGTGTGGAATTTTGGAGGAGATATTTTTTGGGAGAGCTGAATACAAATTGATTTTTTTGCAGGAGGTGGGCCTTGCTGGGATTAGTAATGGACAGTATTAATTTGATTGAGTGCGCGCGGTTTACCTTTGAAGATAGGTATTCCGGACTCGTTATTATCAAAATTGCAAAAAATTTAGTAAATGCTTTTCAAGAAAAACGACTTCAAGGATTATCAAAACGTTTCAACAATCAAACACAACTCGGATAAAACGTAATAAATCGACCAACTCGGTTACTTTAATCTCTACCCAACCGCACAACGAATTATCAAACCCGCGTTTATTAGCCTACCTGCCCTAACGACCATATCCTCAAGTCCCTATCCGCCTCGGCATTACCGTAAATCAGGGCCGCATTAGAAGCCGCTCGGCCAATAAATTAATAAACCGCTCCGCGATCCGTCAAAAAAAGCCCCCTCTCAACGCCATCAACAGCCCAGCGCGCGCAGCAAATTTCAATTACCCTCTCTTTTTCCCTCTCCCTCCTTGGACCGCATAAATTTCGCAAAAGGAAAAAAGATCGGCAAGAGAATGAAGAGGAAGCCGGAGAGAGAAAGAGATAGCCGGCTCTGGTGGAGAACATCAATAAAATGCGCTAACCGCAGCTGCCGCGCTGCAGTAACGTAGCCGGCGAATTAAGCCATAAAGCGCGCGCCGTGTCGCAAAAAGTATATAGGAACGATCCGCGACCAATCGGCACTTTGCACTTTAACGAAGCCAACGCGCTCGCCCCCGTCTGCTGGATGAGATGACGAGAGCGGAGCGATCGGGCTGGTATACTTGATGCAATTAAAGTTGTGCGTGCAGGATCGGAGGGGTATATAAGGCGCGGGATCGCTGGGAGAGTTCAGCTGATGGTTTCTTTATCGCGGGGAGCACGCAGCTGCTGGGTTAGTGGAGGTATGGGAGGATGTGATGATGATATGGTGGGTGGGAAGTTGAGAGGGGGTGGATGAGTGGGTTGCTGATTGGGGATTTGGTGAGGTGGTGTGGGAGGGTTTGGATTTGATGGTGGGCATTTTGGTAAGATTTTGGATGAATTAGGGATATAGTGTTTTTATTTGGTAGGACTATTTGGTAGAAAATGGAACTTTATTAATAGCTTTAATAAAAGGACGTGTAGTAAAATCTGAATTATTTGAATTTTTATAAAAATTATGAATTTGATTGAAAGGTCACTAAAAATATCTGAATTCTGATATGACATTAAATTTGTTCGAAACATTATAATTACCGCGTTGAAAAATCTTAAAACTTATGAAATCACCACAAAAATAATCCGCACAGCCGACGCAGACTCGAAGGCAATAATATAATTGTCATTCTGAGTCTGGAAAAGCCGACGTGAGAATCACTTATACTTTTAGTTCATGTTTACGAGGCAGGTATGTAATGACGTAGGTGGCAGCTCGTTATTACGATTCGCTCGTTATATATAAGAGTCGAGCACGCGAGTGATTCTTATTTCAGCGGCCCAGGAAGTTCCACGTCTTAAAAACTTTTTAATTTTATGTCATTAGACTTTTTATAGACTGAAGAGCATAACAATAAAATTTTACGGCCCAAAGTTCTTCTCGGGACTGGATTCCGGCCGTAATCAAACGTAAACGGCGATCCGCCGGATAATCAAAATAACAGAAAATTTTACAATATTTAGAAGTGTATATAGTTTTGCAAAATTACCTCCCATGGAGATACGGAAATGAGAAAACTATAAAATAAAGTATAACTTCTCGTTGTGTACATTTAAAACTTACGATGTTTTGAAAGCTATAACGTTTTCCGATATTCACATATTTTCAGCTAATTCATCATAATCGACTCAGCAAAACATTAAAAGCAACCTTATCTCCACCAAAATCTCAAAAAGCCAGTCGGCATCCAACCCCTCAACCAAACTCCCAACCCGATCCACCTACCCTTCAAACTCACCATCCCCAGCATCCCCTTAAACCCCACCAACTCCACCCCCCTCACAGGTACAACAGCTCCCATTAGAAACACTCCCATCTCCCCTACCCCAAACAAAAAAAAACCATCCATCCACCGCGCGCATAATCCAGTCAGGCTAACGCGTGTCGCCCGGCATTTATGGGTTCTCGCGCTGGAAAAGGAGCGGCTGATTAATGGCAGCTCGCGCCGGCATCGATTTTCTCTCTCTTTAGCCTCGCGCCGATGTGTATCCAGCGTATATATACGCATCTCCGGCGATATATGCCAGGAACGCGCGACAGCCTCGGCTGTGCGTACGCGAAACGGGAAGATAAAGGCTGGATGCTTTCGGCGAGGAATCTCCCTTTCCTTCGTCCTGGAAGTAATAAGCCGAGGAATGTCTCAAGTTTTTTCGGAGAGTTGTAATCGCTGATGGTCTAGGGGGCGGGATTAGGGACCGGAGAGAGATGCTTTTGACGTTGCCGGGGTGAAGGTTTGGGTTGGGAGAGTTTGGAGATTTGAGAGGTTCGAGGTCGCAGGATCGGATTATGATTTTTGCCGAGAATTGAGCTGGATAAAGGGGAGATTGGCAAAGGGATTTTTTTGGCGATGGGTAGAGGTTTAGTTAAAGGTCTTTTTTTGGGATCGAGTGTGATGGAACTAGTTTAGCGAATAGATGCTATTTTTAAGAACGCTTAGGATTATGCGGAATTTAGTTTAATTCCAGAACTCATATGTCAAAAATTTTTCGAGCATTTTATTGTAAGCCTGACACAAAGCCTCCAATCCCATAAAAAACATAGCTCTACAAAAACGTAAATTCACCAACAACCACTCACAAACAAATCCAACGTAGAAACACTAAAGCACCGCTTCAAAAACCCGCCGTAGTTCCTCCAGCAGCGCAACTCTAACTTCTCGCATCGCTCGATCTCGTGCCGCGCGTGAACAGGAAGAGCAAAGAATCGCGCTGTGTATATAGCTGTACTAGGCCGCAGAGAGCGGCGATAACGCCGACACTGTATCTACACACGCGCGTCTATTCCCTCTTCGCACGCTAGCTCCTCAACACAAAGCAGCCATTCATCGGCTGAACTTTTTGGACTAACCTTCCACGCTGGCCTTTTACTTTATCTCATACCGATTGTCGCCGGCGTGACAAAGTTCGCCTCACGGCTGGCTTTAATTCCAGCAACTTTAGGTGATTAATTAAATCCGAAGTCGCTTACGGGCATATCGTTTGGAGAAGGGCAGCTTTTTTCAATAAAACCGTCTGCAAGTGAGAAACGATCTCTCGAGTGTCTTTTATATGCTTCTCTTTTCTTGTTTGCTCCCTTTGGCGCTTGTACATTGCCGAGCGCGGAGCTCTTCCCACGATTTGTTCCGAAGCCCGATAAAACGGAATTTAACGCGACGCTGGCTTTAAGGATTTCTTAGCCGGCTGCCTCCGCGCTGCGCGCCTACGACGCCCGAGGAATTGATTTTTCAGAAAAGAAGCCTCGTATTCGCGCTGCCGACTTCTTTTGGAGGGAGGAAATTGCTTTTGTCGAGAGCGCGGAGTTTTGTTGAGGAGTGTTGCTTTGTGTTATGGTACTGGGAGAATTTATATGGGGTGTTTGTCGGGTTTAAATTGGATGGTTGGCGAGTGTGGGTTGGGGCGGGGGTTATGGTACTTGTGTCGTGGAAGAGGTGATTGTGGAGGAAAATTTTGATGCTAATGAAGAAGGATTTACTGTTATGGATTTGCAATCTGAAAAAGTGAAAAGAAATGACTTTTCACTCTTTTAAATTTAAATAGTAGTTTCTTGGATAACTTTTTCCAAGTGGCAAGTTATTTTGAAAGGATTTTTCTGCGATAATGGTAATTACCTTGCAAATAATATGTGATACTTTTACACTGACTGGCATCTTATGGCATAACAAACCATCCTACTTCGTAAAACCATCTTACATTCTTAAAAACAAAACGAATCGATAAAACAGCACTAGACAACTCGACAACAAAATCTCACCTCTCCACCAAAACTCAAAAATCCCCTTCACCCATCCAATCACCTAAAACCCCCATAGCAGTCTCCTTCCATCGAAGCCACATCCATCCGAGCGATTAAAATCTCACCTCGACCCTGGGGCCTTCCCACGTCTCTCTCTTCCTCAACTCAGAAAGTAGACTCATCTTCTCTCTCGTACACGTAACCCATACCCATCTCCAGCAGCTCTCGCAGAGCTAATCGCGCGGCTCCGGCAGCATTGCATAACGGTCCGCGCGCTGTGCTTATGTGTGTGCATGCGTGTGTTATGTCAGTCCGGCTCGCGCGCGCGAAAGGAGGAGGAACTATAAGGGACGAGAGAGTTAGTTTGCTCTCCCGCGCCTTGACGTTGGAATTTTCGAGACTGTATGTATTAGCCGTGTGCATGTGGACAGTATCGGAGGCTGGATACTCGCGAGGTTCTGCGTGATGGGATGGGATGTAGGCAGAGGGTTTATTGAATATGGAGGCGAGCGGTGTGTCTTTGTGGGCAAAAGCCGCGTTCGCTGGAGGTGTATATGTATGGAGGTGGACGGGATTTGACTTTCAACGTGTTGAATAATGTTAGGCGACTCGTGTTCAGGCTGGAATATTGGTTTAGGAATGGCTTGGCTTTTGTTTCTATTTGGTTTTTTTGGTGGGATGAGGGTACTGGAAAGAGGCTTTTTTTTTTAATGGCTAGTGGTGACTGGTTAGAGTTGGTGTGCAAGGAATTCGTAATTTAAACAGTAGTTGTGTTTTATCATTTTTGTGTAAGATATAGTTTTATGCGAAAAATTCAATTTATTTGCTTTTTAATATTTGTAACAGTTGGCAGCTTTTTAAAATCAGCGAGTTCCTTATCTTGAACTTTACGTGAATATGCATGAAGAATAAGCAGATTCGCCAACTAAGGAGTACCGTTACGTGGTCTTCTGCTAGAGCTTTAAAAAAAAGTCAGAATGCCTAATCTAGCCGATTACAAAGATAGTTAATGTCTAAAACTCTAGCTCTAACTATCAGCACTATCATATAACAAACAATCCCTAAGCCAAACAGAGAACCTGAAACCGATCAAAAATACCTAAACTACATCGAAAAAGAAAAAAACATATCTGCAAACACATGCCAACTACACTATCCAAAGCTAATACCCCAAGTCAATATTACGCAACGTAACCAAGACCAACCAGCAAAAAAGCCGATCGAAAATAGATCCACAAAGCAGCATCAGCCGTACACATATCTCTCCTAACTCTAATGAAATATTCATTTCCTCGTAACATAATCCTCAGCAAGAAACTCTCAAACCCTCTTATCCAGCCTGCACAAATGCGCATCACACAAACTCCCAACTTCCTATATACCCTAACGAAAAGGCACACCGAGGATCGGCAAGACTTTCTTAATCACATAAGCACGCGAACGTGTAAGCATCCTTTGGTCGCATCTATCTAAACAAAAACGATACGTCCACCAGTCGCGAAAGAAGCTAGTGAACACCGTTAAACCAGGTACACTTCGAAACGAGAAAGAGAAGGAGAGAGAGGTGTATAGACGCGGCGACAAGTTCGCTTAAGAGGCTAATAAAACGGCGGCTCTCTCTCGCGAAAAGCGCCGCTATATAGGATGAAAACGAGGGTGCGACTGTGGCCCCGCGCTAGCAAGCGTTCGCCGCGCATGTACCGTAACAAGCGCGACGCTATGTGTGTGCGCGTCAGGAGATGAGCCGCGAATTTGTCGCGCGTGTGTGTGTGTATGTGGTGTTACGGTACCCGAGTTGGCTCGAGTTTTCCCGCGAGTTCTGGAATTTTTTGGACGTGAGTGGACTGGAGTGGTAGGTGTGTGCGGTTGGTAATGTTGGTATAATTGGGGCATTTAGAGTTTGGTTTAGAGGCGCGTCGAATAGATGGGATGGATTGTTTATAGTCATGGTTTTTATGAAGGTGGCGTGATGTCTATGGGAGAGACTGGAATATTTGATGCGATATAAAGGAAAAGTTGGGCTCTGAAAAGATAATTTTATTCGAGATCTATTCTGAAAGCAAATAGGCGTGTCCAATCGGTGAGAAATCGCATATCATTAAAGAGAGCTAGAGTAACGATACAGATTGACGCTGTAGCATCACAAATTATATTGAATTCATTATAAAAAACCACAAGCATCTCATTTAATTCCCCACGCCTACAAAAGGTGAAAATCATACTCCTAATAAAAAAATCTCTTATTCCCATATGAAATCGCTAGAAATTGAAACCTCGCACGTCAAACCTTCCATATACCCACACAGAACCCTACATTAACATCGACTAGACTTTTGGCGTGCCAAAGCGCACTTACATCGCGCAGCCAACCTCCGCAACAACTAAAAAAAAAGCAGTAGCTCGCTCGCTCGCCAGAGACAAAAAGGGCGAGCGCAAATAAAGTGGACGCGCTCGGCAATTATTGTCACATAGGCGAAATTGCCAATTAAATCGTTACCTCGATTCGTTCGGTACTGCCGGCGTACTAGCTGCGCACGAGAGCCCCAGGCGGAGCTTTTTTCTCTCTCGGAGCGAGCGAGCGGGTTGATTTTTTTTTTTCCTCTTACTGCTTGGCTCTCTTTGTTTTATGTATGTCGAGCGCCGCGAGGGGCGAAGTAGCGCGAGGGTGCAGCCAGCCCGCGACTAGTGCAAGTGACGGCTCGTTAATGCGAGCGCGAGTTTTTTTTTAGGATTGGAAGATGGGTTGCGGAGGTGATGGTTGGGTTGCCGGGTGGGAGAGGTGAGGTTCGATCGAATGAGCCTAATTTTTGTGATTATAGGGGGGGGGGATTTATAATAATTTTATGTTGTTAATGGATTTATTAAATTAAACTTATTTGAAATGTTTGATAATTACTGAAAATTTGAAGAAAGTATTTTCAATTTTTTTTTTATTTTGAAAAGCATTGATGAAAAGAAAACTTTCAATTTCTATCAACCATTCTTAATTATTGAATTAGTTTTATAATTCGTTAGTGACAAGATCTAGCGTATCGTGATATGTACGTATAAGAAATTGTAAAATTTGTTAAAATATTTTTAAAAAATCAATATTTATTACATTTAATAACAGAAATTTAGTAATTTTTGAATATTTAATAACATAATAAGATTAAAAGTAAAAGATGCATGTCAATCATTCAAAAAATTAACAGAAATATACGAAAGAAATTTCACAACTGAAAATTTGCAAAATCTTTTTGACTTTCTTGTAGGCATTTATTATTAAATTATTACAATTATCTTGTCTGTCAGAAACAGTTAAAGTACACATAAAACACAGCAAAATAATTTGAAAATAATGAATGTAATAACTGTGCAGTTTCAATTTTCTCTGACAACTAGTTTTCGAAATGCAAAAATGAAATTTTTTTTAATAATACTTTCTTTTTTAGGTATTTTTAAAAAATGCTTCCTTCCGATCCAGAAGCAATTTGTAACTGAATTAATATTATTGGTAATCAAATTTCTATATTTATCATTCAAAGAAAATAATTTAACTGCATAATCAATGAAAGTCATTACTAAAGTCCAGCCATTAAGATGTCAATACGTTGCAAAATATCACTGAATCCACTTTGCCATTACTGTATGAATAACTGAAGTTTAATTAACGCACTGAAGGTATAATTAAGCAATTTGTATTTATAAAGTAATAAAGGTGAAGACAAGTTTGCAGACGCATCAAAATACATACACTATATCTACCCTTTAACTTAAATTAAAAATTTGTAACTTTTTACGGAAACAAAAAGAAAAAAAAATATTTAATCAAACATAAAAATTCCCAAATATATCAAACTTGAACAACAAACATTCAAAATAAAAATTCCATACTTCCACCTATGACCATCAAACCCAAACTCTCCTCACACCAAACCACAAAACCCTTACACACCCCTCACACAAGCAAAAAAAATCCTTTTAAAAACTCACCTGAAAACCAGCCAAGCCATGACTCCCTCTCAGAATATCTCCTCTTCTCGAACCTCCTCGAAAAATCCCTCGTCTCTCGCCTTCAACTCTCCACTCTCTATATCCTCATAGACCTACACCCAACCGCTCGCTCAGAGCGCGCTCTCCAGACTGACCGAGAGCCGCTGAGCTCCTTACTCGGGGATGTGCCACCGCCGCCGCCACCGCCTCTCTCTCTCTCTCTTCAATGCCCTTAGCCTTGGCAGTGCGCTGGCGGGGGAATAACGCGACGACTATTCGCGCACCGAGCGAGGTGGGAGTCTACATATGCGTGTATGTATGTATGTATATATACGCAGGCGCTCGGGCGAGTGGCTCTGTTCGTCTGTGCGTGGAAATTAATCTTTTTCTTTTATAGAGCAAAGGGAGGGAGGAATTATCGCTTTAATAAGATTTAACGCCGCTCTCTGTCGCTTCTATCTGGGAGCTAGAGAGCGCGTCGGTCTAGTTTGGATCTGCGGCTTTGTTTTTTTTAAGGGGGGAATGAAACTGTTGCGGGGAGAGGCTTTTTAATTGGAAAATTGAGCAAATCGATGCCTTAATTGAAAGATGTTAATTGAGCGCTTGTTTAATGGGGCTTACCCTTTTCGGCGGACGCGCCGCTCTGGCTCTTTCTTTTTTCTTTTCCTTTTTAATTGAGCAATGCTAATAAGCGCTTTGAATAACTTTGGATTGGCGCGCGAGAGACTGGTTTGTTTTCACTTGCTGGAGGAAAGTGGAATGCTGGAAAAAGTTTTAGAAAATTTTAAGAGCGAGCTTGGGTCGTCGGGAATGTCTTGTTTATGGACAGTGTTGCTTTTGTCGGTAAATCTCGCGACAGATGCATATAGATGAAGATCTCCTTATACAATAGAGTTACATAATTTAGAAAAGTATTCTGTAAATTTTAAATAAAAACTTCACTAAATAATCGCGAATTTCCACTATTTTTTAGTGGGAATTCCACTATATGGAGCATTTTGCATTATTTAAAATTCACAGAGTAAAAGCACTTTTCTTATCTCTGCAAAAAAAAAGTAAATTTTCAGTTAGGATATACTTAATTTTCTACTATTGTCCCGACAAAACAACCACGCCGAGGAAAGAATCGCAAGACAGAACAAGCAAAAGCGCAGACCAGCGACGAATCTACGCAAATACTCAGCACTCGCGAATAACGAGAAAAACGAAGGAGAGAATCGACAGAGTGGGGGGGACGAAGGTGAGAAGATAGGAAGTCGGCTCCGCGGCGCGAAGGCGGAATGAAGAAGATAGATGCGCGCGCGTGCGCAAGTGCATACCTCGCGCGCTCAACTCGGACGATTCCCGAAGATTCCTTCTCCTAATTAACGAAATTGCTTCCTCTCTGTTACAACGGTAGTTGCTCGTTTTTCCTTTTCCCCGCGCGCGCTCCTTTTTTCTCCATTATTACACCGGTAATGGCCAGGAGCCCGCCCGCGCAGGTGGATACACAGCGCGCAGTGATTAGCTCCTACTTAGGTGTTTAAGCTCCGGTGTGGTTTGTTGCTTTCGGTTATGGCTTTGATGGAGATTGGTTTTTTTTAGATGGATTTGTTAAGGTGGGTTTTTGAGTTTTCTAGGGAGGTGATTATATATAGTCTCGGTGATTTGTAAAATCACAGGCGCGTTTTTCATTAATTTGACTAATGACCGGGAGATTATATTTATTCCGAAGATTGAGGCCTATTTATAGAACACTGTTTACTATTCAAAGGGTAATCACGTTTTTCTAACGTTTAATATCCAGCTTAGTAATATAATAATGAAAATTACCCAGGCGCCACCCCACAGCCAAGATCCGATTCTTCCTTTTCCAGCAAAAAAGCCATCCTGTGACGTGAAATTATAAACGTGCGCAAGCCTATTTGACTGGCAATTAAACTCGCGCAAATCCAGCTGCTCCGGGCAACAAAAAAAGGGAAAAATTAGATCTGCATAAACATCGCTTGCACAAAGTTGAAATTCCAGCTTTATCAGCAAACGAGCGGCTAATTACCAAAACAAATAAAGTACACAGGTCGAACAAGGTAATCAAGCTCGCTCCTGACGCGCGTGCATATACCTTTACGCATCTGGGAAATATCGAGACTACTAAAGAAAAAAAAAGGTGTCCGCGAGTCTCGATTTGCCCCTGGGAGGAAAAAGATAAATTATTCATCCGTCGATTAAAACTTGATTACTCATTCGAGAGAGAGAGAGAGAGCGAGAGGTGGCTAAACGAAAAGCAGCGCGTTTATGCAAATGTCCTCCGCGAAAGCATCTCGCCGGTGCGTAGGAGGCCGGCTGCTATCGCGCAGCTCGCCAAAAAGGAGGAGAATTAATCAATAAAACCTGTTAAAGGTGTACGTACGCGTGCTCCTGGCTAGAGGCGGCCCCGCGGGCTCTTGTTAACAACTCGGCTCTTTTGGTGTCTGCTTGCAAAAAGGCCTGTAGTTGAGAATTGACAAATTCCGTCTTCCTGCAGCTTTTCTTTTTAGCTTAGGGTTCTTTGGTTGGTGGTCTTTTTTTCGTTTTTAGAGTTGGGAGTTTCTTTGGCTTTTACGTTTTTCGTAACGATCTTCTTTGATCCTTGGAGGGCTGGCTCTTTGAAAGTTTTACTCCGGGTTTTTCTTCTTTTGGCTGCGGGAAAACGTGGCCGCAGGAGAAGTTGATTCTCCGGCTTTATGTGGACCTGGTACTGGAGTTGCTGGGTGTGGAATGCTGGCTCTTGGGTTGGGTGGAAAGTTGGAGTATTGGCCGGGTGCATGTGGGATAAATAAATTTGGAAAGTTTCAAAGAAAAATCTGTTTTTGGGTTTTTCTGGAAGGTTTGTATGTGGGAAATTTTGAAAACTTTTGCAGACTTTGGTTGAAAATAAGGTGGTCGAAGACGTGCCTTGTACTTCTTTGAGGAAAATATATATCTAAAAACATTAAAAAGAATAGTTAGTTACTTTTATTAATGTTTCATTTACTTCTTTTCTGTTCAGTAGATTGATTTCATTTTTCTTTGAAATCATGAGAAACTGCACGTTTAATATCAGTAATATATAGCGCAGCTCTTAGCAAATCGATTATTTTCCCCTCTCAGAACCGTCCCTTTGAGAGCTACATATGTTTCCTATATAATACCAGCCTTTTAAAGGTATGGTACATAGTCACTTAAATATGTACGAGTATACACTGACCGCAGTGAAAATAAATCTTTACCGTAACTAGATTTAACGAAGCACACACTGAATATTTTACCATTCACTATGTCTAAATAAAATCTCGAAACAATCTTTAACATTCAATCGAACAATAAACATTCAAACCCATCTCTAAAAATTCCACAAAAACCCCAATATCACACTCAAATCAAAACTCCATCAACAATCAAGCCCCGCAACCACCCACACCCAACCTCACCCCTCATTCAATCACCCCTCCGCTTAAAAAAAAAACCTTCGAAACAAAAACATGATTACGCCCGTCGTGATTTCCCTCTCCTCGTCTCAGCGAGCCGTTGTCGTGTCGCTCCTTTGGCTTCCACCCCGCAGTGATATAGATATACCCGGAGAAACCGGATGAAAGAGGGGCCCGCAAGCAGCAGCAGGGCACGTAACGCGATACACACAGCCGGCGCGGAGATACGTCAATATGTATACACTGGCGCCCCGAAACTAAGCGCGCGCGAATTCCGCCCCGGCGCCGTCGAACTTTACTTTGCAGAGTCGGTGCTGGGCTGGTTGGGTATAGATAGGGAGGTTGGTGAGTGGGTGGGATATGTAAGGGGACTGAAAATTGGAGACAAAGGAAAGTGGAGGGACGCTGCTTGGTGGACGAGGTTGTGTAATTGTGATGGGAGGGAATTTTGGTGATGGAGTTTTTCTGAGGTGATTGGGAGGGGTTGGAAGAGTTTGTTGATGTGTATATAAGTAGTAAGGTATGATCGTTGAGGTGCAGGTGATAGGAATATGGTGAGATCTTGGGGTGTTGATGGTAGGTCTAGTATTTGATGTGATTGTGAATTATCAGATTTAAGTTGTTTCTGTAATAAAAATTAAATAATGTAGGTAATTGTACTGGAGTTCTTTGCTAATTTATGATACTTCTTTTTATTAATGTATGATCGAAGTAGTTGCTATCGGGGGCGCGATAGCTTAATTTGATATACACATAATATGTCATTTGTTTGTTTCACATTTAAACATTGTTTTCTGGCTATTTAATTTACATATTTGTTTGCAGATTTAGATATAAAATATATTTTTCCTTATTATTATGAAATTAATAAATATTTATTAATGCCTTTTAATTGTAAGGGCAAAAATAGAATTCAAATGTGAATAAAATAGCATACTAGTTCCAGTATGTGTTATTCAAATCGCATTACACAGAAGAAACACAATTTTTATCCACGTCATACAAAGATTATAAAGATTCAACATGAAGCAAAGAAGATTACGCAATACCAGTAATTCAAAAGATGTAATTAAATTAAAATATAATTAAATATACCATCGTGAAAATAGTGATCTCATTATTAGTCATCTATGTATTTTTTAATCAAGAATCTTCTATTTTAACAGTTTTTGAACAAAAAGAAAATATGTATTACTAAAATCTCTCTTACAGACATATTGTATACTATTTCCGCGAATTTTCGCACAAGAACAGTTATATGTATTTTGTGACCAGTCTGCGTAACTTTTAGACCGAAGAAATCATACGCTCGAACAAATAGCTCCGTGGCTTTTCCTAGCGTATGAGCTGTTCATTAATAAAGCTTCATTAATCCTCAAGCCATTATTTGTTCTAGAATCACGAGCCGATTTATCTTTTACTTCCAGGCATTCATTACATATCAAATGTACACGTAGAGAAAAAAATGATTAGAAGAATTGGCTAATGTCTTTTTACTCAATTTTTTAAACAAAAGCTAGAAAATTTATGAAAGAAACAAGAAAATATTTGTCAAAACATACATAATACGTATATATGGGAATTTTTTTTAGATCAAGTAACAAAATAATAGCGAAATAATTACAGACCATTTGTTTGTCAAGCAACTATGTAAGAACAATATATAATACTTCTAATACTTCCATTTGCTTATAATTTTCATATAATAATTTTTGATAAACGTTATTATCTAATACAATTGACTACATCAGAAAAAAATGATAAAAAAAGTAAGTGAATTTTCTTGATTATTTGCTTATTTGATATACAAATTTTTAATCGAACCTTCGAATCTTAGTTTAATTGACATTATTAAAACAAAAAACTTTAGTTTAACGCTACCAACCATAACGATTAAAATTTTTAATCATTACACCTGGTCGCATCAAAGCATCTACCGCCTTAAAGCTCAGCCCACAATCCTCTCCTCTCCAAAAAATTTCATCAAAACCTACCGGCACAAATGACCCAAACCCCTTACAATCCTAATTACCGCGCAAAGTCCCCAAGACCTTCCACCTCTCAGAATCCCCAACCCAATTAAAACGTCTCACTCAAGCCCACTCACCCACGCATAAACCCACACACACCATCCGCAAAATTCCGTTCTCCCATATAGTCGCGGAAGTAAAACGCCCGGCGACGAAAAATCCTCCCTCGTCATCGTAAAACTTTATTACCCTCGTCCACACGTAATCCCAGCCTCTCTGCCGCATCGTTTGTTTATAACAGGGAATCGGCCAGGCAGAAGCGCGCGCGCGCGCCGGCTAATATAGCAGCGCGCGCGCAGGTGCAACGAACCTGGCGCAACGCTCCCGAGCCTCCCGAGCGTTATATACGCGTTTATATTACGCGATGCGAGAGCGGATCTGGCAGACACCTACCTTGGCATTCCGCGGCGTGCTCTTTAGTAATTTTTTTTTTTTTTCAGTTGCCTTTGAAGTGAGCGGTTTAGGGAAGTGTCTGTGAGTGTGATGAGGACACACCCTTAAGCTTTGGTTATATATAGCTTGGACGGGGAAAAATCGGCTGATGGAAATTGCAGAGCTGAGGTTCGACGGTAATTGTACGGGACGTCGGGAGGTGGGACTTGGTTAATTAATGTAATGCTCGTTGCGGGATTCGCAAAAGGGTTCATTTGAGACGGAGCCGAAAGGCTTAGCGCGTCGTGATGCGCATTAGCTTGACGTTCGTTGACTTTTGACTGATTGCGAGGGAATAGGCGAGATCTGAGATTTTTTTGAGGTGATGGCTTACCGTTGGATTGCGGATAATGGAAAAATTAATCTTAACTGTTTCCGTGTGTACGAGGTAATGTAGCCGCATATTTTTTTTAATAGAATGAAAATTTTCGTATTTATGTTTATTTGGATTTTTCTGTGCTTTTTAAGGATTTTTTTTAGAATATTGGTAACTACAGCGTAGGTAGATGATTTTTATCATAGTTTTAAGGCTCTGTAATTTTCATATTTTTCATGGTAAATTTAATCAGTAAATGTTTTCTTCGTACCTGTTGTACTATATAATTATAAAAATTTAATACCGATCTGTCAGAAAAGTATGATGTACAGTGTTACTGACAAAGATCTGTTTAGTCAATTTTAAGTAGTACATAAAATATTTCACACCTACATTATATATAGATTACAAACGTTATTTATGTATCTAAATTACTTAAATTTTTTCATTAATAATCTGCAACTAGTTAAACAACAAACTCTTTAAATTTCTACAGAACACGAAAAAAAAAAATAGGAAAATTCTTCCAAGATCTACAATTTGAAAAAAAATATATATCTTGCTACAGATCACGTACAAGAAGTCAACCTGTAAAACATCCGCAGCTGGCTTCGACATCTCCAGCTATCCATTTCCACGGTAACTCACACGCGAGCTGGCCCGAAAGAAAAAAAAGACATATATAAGTAGACGCGTGGCTGCGTAAGTATGACGATCGTAAAACTCGATAATTTCAATTTTCACGACGAAGGGAGCGTCTCTACGCGCATACCTGTAGTAATATTCGGAAAAGGATCGAGTGCGCGTGTGTGTTGCCACGAGCGGCTAAACGGCCAATTTAGTCATTGCAACGTTGCGCTCGGCGTTTGCCCTTCTTCGCTTTCTTTTCATTTGCCGATCGCTGCGGACACGCGTTAATGTATGGCTTTTGTGAGATCGGGAGTGTTCGAGATGTTGGCTCTCTCTTCGGAGGTATTTTTCGTAGGATCTCTGTAATATTGTAAAATGCTTTTTACGTGTATAGGTGAAACGTTTAATATGAAACATTTATTCATGCCCGCTGTTCTATTCAATGATTGACGTTTGCTGAATGTTTAAAATATAGATATGTAACGGAAATTTAAGAGCATTAGGAGTTTATGAAATGTTTGTTATTTGTTATAAAAACCTTTTTCTCTATCGGTAAAGTTTTAAAAAAATTTTAAATGTTTTATAAGCATTTAAGAAATATTAGATTATATTGAATCAGTTTTTAATTTTTTTAAGTCTGTAATTCAGATTTTGGAGACATTATAAGCATTAAATAAATATTATTTTTTTCTATTATTTTAGTACGATTTCTGAAATGTTTTTTGATAATTTGCAAAGTTCTTGTAAACGTCAAATATAATGTATGCAAATAAATGTAAATTTCTCTTCTTTTGATTTCTTAAAGGTTTTAATATTTTACAATGTTGAAAGTTTTTATAACGCGTAAAAAAATATTACGAACTATTTGTAAAACTTGGTGATAGATATTTGATAGCTTATTTGACTGATTTATGCAGATTACGGTGCATACCGTGAGGATACAATACTTATGCTTCAAATTTTATGAATGAGATTTAGATCCACTACTGCACTATATTAAAAAATGTCTAATTTTTTATGATGAAATTATTTTAAGTTTATTTTTGTATAATAGAAAACTATTTAAAATGATTTTAATATTGTTTATTTATAATTAATGTGAGTGAACTTATTTTTATATTATTCAAGTTTTATTTATGGGTAAATCATCTATTTAGTTCCAAATAAAAATTTCAAAATCTTTTATCGGCACTAAAATTAATTTTTTCAAACTGAATTATTCAATAAAACTTAACTTTATTTTACAAAATTTTTTATTAAATTTAGTTTTTACCTTAACTTCAAGAATTCCACCATTCCACTCAACTTCATGTCTTCATATCTTGCTCGAATTGACAGGAAACGCTTTGCTATTTTTTTTAACGGTCGACGACCGGATGTCGAACAGAAAAGTAAAATTCACCTAGCGGCAAATTGAAAGCAAAATTTAAAATTAAAATAGCTAACAGTATCTAAAAGTAATGAAAAATAAAGAAAAAAAATTTTTTAAATTAATAAAAATTATTTTATAATCGTTTTAAAAATAGTTCCAAGCAAAACCAGCAAGAGCATAGAGGAAAAAATACGATACTGCGGAAGTTTCAGAACCCGTGACGCTAAATTATTAAATTTCATGTGGATATATTTCCCCTGCACCTCATGAATCAAGTTTATTCACCTAATTTATGTTTATTGCTTGTAGTGCGAATATACGCGCGTACATACATACAAATGTCCGTTTTATTCTTTTTATGTTTAAATTGCAAGCTCACGTTTTAGTGTAAAAAGTATAAATTTCATGTTAACAAACAAAATATTACGATACCCATTATAAATTAATGTATTAAATTTGATTTTAAGAAGTTTAAGTGTTAAAATTAAGTTAATGAATTATTCATACAGAAGTGCAAGTTGCGTTATTCATTAAAAAAAAAAACCATGCGTTATTTATTGCATAATTCATAATATCATTTAAAATCACGATGATACTGTCTATTATAGTATTGTAAAATAATGTAGATAATAACGCAGAATTTTTTTTTAAATAAAAATTTTAAGTAGTCAAATTTTGGAAGGGTATATGCGCGCGTACGTGTGTACGAAAAGAAAATAACTAAAGTTAAAATTAGCTTGGTTTTATAAAAACCAAAAATACATTTATTTTCCAGAAACAAAAGTTTTAAAATTTTTCGCTTTCTACAAATAAATTTTACATAAACTAAAACATTGCTAAAGTATTAGAAGCACTTATAAAATAAAGAATTTATCTAATAATTTTACAGATCTGTACTGTCGTGTAGAGGTCATAAAAATCAAAAGTTTCTTGAAAATTGATTAGATTGGTTCATTTAAAATTGGTTAAAAACAATGATTGATTAAAGAGTTTAATGGGCACTCTTACTATTTCATTTAACCACAAAAGAATGTGTACAATTGAAGGCTGTACTTAATATTTTTTTTAAATAAAACATTATTTAAATAAATAAACGTTTTTAAATAATAAAGGCCTTTTGAAGTTTTTAAAAAATATTTAAATAAACTGTACAATAACACTAAGTTTATAATATTTCAAAGTATAAGGAAAAATCATACTAACTAAATTTAAGTTTAAATAAAACTTTTACAATAGTTCATATAAATCAATTTAACATAAAATAGATATACAGTTCAAGAAAAGACAGTCTTCTCTTTCAAAAATTGATCTATTTAAATGAGTTTTATGCTTACAAACCATCTAAAATAAGAAAATATTCCTGTCGAAAAATGTCGTTCTACATTTGATGATTAAAATGCTGCTTTAAAAATGTTTGCGGAGTCTGTGAGTTCTTTCACAAATAAACTAATAAAGCAGAATTTTTATAATTTGCTATTTACAATAAGATGATACGACGTTTTTCTCGTCGAAGTTTTCACTTTTAAAAATACGATCGCTTACAGTTCATTTACATTGACTGCTAGTCGAATGCCCCGAATTCATGACTTAAGAAATAAACTCTAGTACGGTTCAATGAAATAAAATGTGAATCTACGAATATACAAAAAAATGAATTTTTTGCTAGTTATATAAAGAAAACTAATATTATTGAAATTCTGTATTCGAATATTACAAGATTAAGAAATTTTGAGTTCATGCTTATTCTTCGTGAAAAAATATAAAAATTTTATTCAAATAACACTTACGTCGTAAGCTATTAAAATTTCGTTAATTAGAAAAAATATATAGTCTTCAAGATCGATAAATTTTTTATTTTTAGTTGAAGTTTTAATAAAAGTTTATAGGTACAAACAAAAATTGACTTATTTAAAACTAATCTAACACGTTCCAAAAATTCGAAGTAAGTGTTATTAGAATATTTGAAACTTCTACCAGCACTTGATATTCGAATACGTAAATAATACTCTAAACTAGTCCCAGCCTTAATACAAAATTTGAGGCATTCTTCAGTGTCTTACAGAATTCCAAGGATAAGATTTTCAGCTACTGGGGCTTCGACCGCTGGGGGCTTTGCGATGCGTATCTAACCGCTGTCCGCCTGAGACTTACGAGCCCTTCCCTAGGTTTTCTTCCATGAATAGTACATTTCTAAGGGTCGATTAACTCGCCAAAATTTGTCGTTCACTTGGCGAAGAGTCTGAGAGCCGCTTAAAACCACTAGTTGTCCAGGAGTTGGTGCAATATAAATGCAAAAATTTAGTAACCTATCTGATTCAGATAGCAGTTCCGTATCTAAGTCCAAAGTCAGTCTCATTGCCAAGTATTTACTTAAATGGTCCACTAAAATATATAAATATATAATTAAATAACCACTACTAAAATACATAATTAAATACATAATACTAAAATATATAATTAAAATTAATCATAATCATAACTTTAAGTTTATATTTAAAATAATCACAATAAAAAATGATTTTAATTTCTCTGAACAGAAAGTTGAAATTATTTTGTAAAAATTATTGTATTTTTACATTTATAAAATTCATAAATATTTTCTTAAATCTATTATTGAAACCAATTTTTGTGATATACTTTAAGAAATGAGCACCTAACAATTGATAAAAAATTTTACCTGTAGCATTTGCTGTAGTTTTAATATATCTAATGCTGTTTTCTTTCAGTGCCTTAATTAGAGAGTTGTCACCAGCCATTTCTGTGGGATGTGGCTTGAATACCAATTCAATTTCATTTAACATCAAAGGTTCACTAGATCCTTCACCTTCAGTATCTACCATTGAATCGTTGCCACCAGTTTCAGCCTCTGCACTTGAAGAATCATTTTCTGAGTTTTGAAGACTCTTCTGTCGTTTTGGTGGTTTTGGATTTGATGGTACTGGTGAAGGTGTCGTTGAATTTCTCGATGTTGTACCTAAAAAATGGAAAAATTTACAGAAATTAAAAAATTATTTATGGAAAAAGTTTTTTAACAAGTTGTTAAATTTAAACAGTAAATTATAATGCTAAATTCAATAAAAATTCGTTTTAAAAGAAGATTAAACTCAATCTTAATTTTGTTTTTTTACAAAACTAATAATTGCTCAAACTAACAGTAATTAATTTTTAATTACAAGAATTTTATGAGTTGCAGACTATAATAAAATATATTAAATTTTTTAGTTTATATTTTATGTACCAGAAACTGCAGGACTTATTGAAGGTTGTGGCACACCATTCGAATTTGAATGATTTTCCCTACTGCCACCATTACTTGACTGACCAATTGCACTTTGAGAAGAGTCACTTTGGTTAGCTGCTGAAACTGTTGGATTAGGTGTCGTCGGTGCACTAACATTTGGTGTATTATTGTACGAAGCTGTATTATTTATGCTATTATCTGGATCATTGGCATTTTTCCTTGATCTCTGAGGCCTATTTTGACTTTGTAGTTTGATTCCTTCAGTTATCGAATTGACAAGAGCTGCTTGCGAGTGAGAATTATTGAGCTTTGCCAAAACACGTTCCTGGTGTGCTTCATATTCATCACGGCTAGGATATATTTTTGAAATCAACAGATCAAAGTTTGGATCTGGTCGTAAGGAACGTTTTGATACCAACTTTTTCCTGCATGTTGGACATTCCTGAAAATATATTAAAAATTAATAACTGAAAAGTTTTTATGTTTCTTCCAACATCATTAAATTGTTAAATTTAATTATTAAGATGTGTATACTATTTAATGAATTTTGTAGTGATTAATAATATACTTCTATAAATAAGTTAATATAAAAAGTTAATAGCGCAAGGATTAAAGATGTCACAAATAATTAGAATCATTGAAGAAATAAAAAGAATAGTATTAATTGAACGAATTTCTTAACAATTCACAATAACATTATGTAAATTATTGATTTTTTACAACCCTCTGACATTTTACACAGCCATTGCTGCTCTGTCGTAAAACATGAACACGTAAAGTTACAACATTTACACGACTCCAAAATAACTATTCACCAGCACTCTCACTCCTCAACTTGAAACAAAAAATCAAAATTCCACTAAAAAAAATCACTCCACCCAAGCACAACCTGTTTGATTCCCATCAAACCAGAACAATCACAGCCTTCAACAAAGTATACAAAACCAGCCGCAAGTTGGTAAACAAAAAGTGACGGTCTCCCGTTGTCGTGCCGTCCTAACCTAAAAGCCCAACTCTCCCCGAAAAATCCAGCAGACGCTCCCAAACTCCAAAAGCCCAACCCCATCCAGAAAGTCGAAAAAAGCATCCTGCGCAAAAGCAGCTAATAATACCTTATTGCCGCTCCTGAGCGCGGTGATGATGCAGTCTGAGCAGAATCGGTGAAGGCACTCCTTCGTCGTCATGGTCTTCTTGAGCATGTCGAGGCAGATGGGGCACATGAGCTCGCTGTGGAGGCTGCGCGGGCTCACCGCGATCTCCGTGTTGTCGGTTATCGCGTCCTGGGGCGTGCGGTGCAGCTCGTACAGGGACAATTCCCAGGTTTTGTTGAGGCCGACCTGCTCGGTCGACGCCATCTTTCCGCGCACTGGTCCGAGGAGAGAGCGGCTCTCTCTCTCTCTCTCCCTGCGAGTGTACTACGTGCACCACTACGACTAACGTCTGCGCGCACCCGCGCGCCAGCGGCGACTCTATATCTGTCTCTCTCTTTCTCTGTGCTGCTGCTGCTGCTGCTGCTCTGCCGGGAGTGAAAAATGTATGGAACTGTGTATATGTGTTGGACGCCGCGGTTTTGCCGACGACGATGCTGCTGCTGTGTTCTGAGAGCGGCTGCGCGCATGCGCTGAGTAGAGGAGGTGCGTGCGAGAGAGAGAGAAAAAGGTAGTGTATATATGGACGTAAAGTGAGGGGGGAAATTTAATAGTTGGATACATATGCGTGTGTATGACATTGTTATTTCGGCAGGGGGGAGGAGGCCGGGGGTGGAGATAACATTGAAGGTTAACGTCGCTGCGAGAGCTGCATGGAATACGTAACGGTGGTGCGAATATGTATAGGTAATGTATTGTATGTTTATTTTCGGCTTTTTGTATATAAGAGCGCATTTTTGCTTTTGTGCAAATTGTGGATGATTTATGTTACTTTTTTTATGAGACACTTGAATATATACTTGTTTTTTTCGTCAGGTAGCCTATCTGAGTGTTAATGTTTTTAATAATTTTTAAATAATATTATTTTTGTCTTCCTGTTATCACATGTCCCGTAAATAATGTGTAACTCACCCGATCATATGATCATATTCATTGTTTTTCTGTAAATTTTTTAGTGATTGGGACAAGTGACAATAATGAAAAAAAATAAGTTAAGCGAAAAAAACGTGTCAAAGTATTAAGGTATGACAGTTGCTTTTATAAAAAGTGAGTGATATTAAAATTTACACATGAAAGTATGAAGTACAATTATGCTCATGCCACGATCATTTTTCATCATTTCTGTGGCTTCCTTAATAACTTGTTAAATCTAGTTTTTTTCGTTTTTTCAAGAAATTGACGTTTTAATGTTTGAACGTGCACCTGAAATCGGAGAAAACGAGTTTAATTACAAAACTTAACTAATCCATTTAGACACTAAATACGAATATAATCATGGTTATAACTTTAAGATATACTCTTTTTTCCCCGCATACTAGTAAAACGAGTAATACTAAAAGCTTGCGAACTGGGTCAGCACTGGACTTCTTATCCTCTCCACCTCCTACTTTATTTGAATTATGCTATTATTTAATTCTAGTATATCTATGGATCCCAATGTAGATAAACCGTTTTTTGAATTTATTTAGATTACAGTGAACTTATTAGAACAGGCCGGGAAGATTCCATAATAAAAATAAAAAAGTTAATAAAATCATGTATTTTAATACGCCCGAACTGTTTGCTTAATTTTACAAAAAATTTAGAAAATCTTTAAAAACTGTTTAATATACAACATTTAGAAATACGTTTACATTTACTCCATTAAAAATTCATTTATAAAGTATATACAACATTTTTTTTTTTAACTATTTAGAAATATTTTAATGTTATCCATCGTCCAAATTTTTAAAATCTTTAAAATTGAAAAAACTGCAGAAACTATAACTGCAAAAAATAACTATTTTAATATCTAAATTGTATAATATAATTCAGGCGTTCGATGTAAAAAAGCACATAGTCTATTTATTTAGCCGATATACCTTGTCAACGCATTTTTTTTACATTCAATTTTGCGTAAATTGAATATTTATTTTAATTAAATATAAGAGTTCACATTCCTATGATCCCTGATTAAAATTGCAACCAAACTCATTCCGGCGCATTATATTGTCAGTTTTAATTTGAATATACAGCAGATAAATATACATACATATTAACAATAAGTCATTAATAATTTTTTGTTTTTGTGTGTACAGAGTTTATTGATCTTTGACTAATCAAGATGAACCAGATTTAATTTCAATTTATTCCAAATACTACATTGCCTACGTTTTGGAGGATTCACGTTCCTTTTCGAGGATTCACCTCCCTTTTCAAGGCTTGTACAATCAAAATATTTTAAAATTATCTAATTGTACAAGTCTTGAAAAGGGAGGTCGTGAATCTTTCGAAACGTAGGCAATGTACTATTTGGAATAAATTGAAATTCAATCTGATACATCTTGGTTCGTCAAAAATCAATAAACTCTATACACACGTAATTATTGACACGAACGATAAAATCCTTGATCACAATAATTTTTTTGTCCGAGGATAATCTTGATTTTTTAATGAATGTCTATGCAAAAAATTTTAACTTAATACTTATCTATATAATTTTAAATAATGCGATTTAGATTGCATTCAATCTTTTTGAGTCTTTTAGAATTTTACTTAAAAAAAAAAAGATTAACAAAATTTAAGATTTTTAATTTTATATATACGTCAACACATGATGCAAAATTACCGATATGAAAATTAAGTGCAAAGATTCTCTATTTTACATTTCATAATCACCTCCATAATCACATCGATTTCCTGCAACAGTGTACAAAGTGCAATTGCCGCAAAAAATCTATATACAAATTATAAAAGGAAATTACGCATTTTTCTGTCCACGCGAAACTCAATTACCATTAATTTCAGAGACTTACGAAGCTACTCCTCGTAAAAATAAGGCTAATAAACAGTAAAACTTGCAACTTTAATATATGCATCGCAATCAAGGTCGACAGTAGCAGCAGCAATGAAAAAGCCCAGCAATAATCTTTTCTATAAATTACATGGGAGTAGCACACAATGTTCATAAAGGAGCATATAGCCTAGGCATAAAAACGATAGCCCGAGGCACACATAACTCTGTTTTTATATGTGTCATGGATTGATCGGTGAAAGACGAAGTCAACAAGTGTCCCTCTTTCTTTTGCAATTTTTGAAAACAGTCGTGCCTAACTGTTTTCGTAGAAAGTTCGTATTAATAAGAATCGGTGCAATTCCGTTTTCAGTCCGCATTCGAGTGAAACGTTTTTCTATATGAAGCATCGAAGGCAGAATGAAAATTCTAAATGATTATTTTCCAATTTTTAACGCACGAATAATCAGTAAAGTGTATATAATAAAAAATAAAACGAGTTCTACGCACGATTGTACATAAAAAGTTGACGCAGAAAGCTAAATCCCTAATTGTCCGCGAGAAAATCATTGCGTGTAGGGTCAGCTTCACAATCTTGTTCTCCTCAGCCAACTTTCACGTCCTGTTCAACAAAAACAATTACGGAGATCATACTTTTCTCCGGCAAACGAAAGTGCTTTTCAAAAACTCTTTCTTTTTTTTCAAAACTCAAAATAACCCATCTCATCTCAAAACTCAAAACAACCTGTAACTCCTTCACAATTCATAAAAACACCGCTCAACAATTAAAAACATCAAGCACCTAGACATACCGATCCCAGCTCTTCCTACTCCATCCAACCTCGGAATCCCAACTCCAGAAAAATCCGCATCCACATATATACGCATTCCGCGATGGCAACCTGCACGCTCGTAAATACAAAACCCACGCACGCAGGAATATATATCCTCGCCACGACCTCGCGCAACAGTATATACATTATATATACACACACACTCGGCGCGCACACTGCCCCCGCGCTCGCTGAGAGCGAGGAACACGCCCACTTTGCATATACGGCTGCACGCGCAAGCGCACCGTTATACGCATTTTTTTGCGCGCGGCCGAGAGTTAATTATCGAAGAGGCGATGGAGCGCGCGAGAGATCGGGATCTTATTTCATTTTCGGGAAGGCTGAGATGAGGTAGCGATAGCGGTTAATTGGGATTTCGGATCGGAGGTGCAAGATCGTTTCTTTCGTCGGCTGACGTCAACGATTTATACGAATGGATTGGGGGATTAAAGCTTGCTTGCGTCAGGTTGATTAAGGATTTATACGGGGCTTTGGGGGGAGGTTGGGGGCTTTATGGCAAGCGAGTTCTATTTTTGAGGTTATTTTTGGTTTTTACGAGGCGATGGGTTATCGGGATATTTTATGATATTACGGTTATTGGTAATTTATGTGGAGCAACGTTAGTGATGTGCTTAAAGAATTATTAAAGTTTAATGAAGTTTCTGGGTTATTTGAAAGAATGAAATTTTGGTTGGAAAATCTGTATAACACCGTCGATAGCGAATTACATTTTTAATGTCCTAATAACGTATCCGTCAAATAGAATAAATTTTTTAAAATTACATTGTAAAAATAAAAACCGGGCTCAATAATGTAGAAAAATCTTTACAAATATTTTATTACAAATGTAAAGTCATACTAACAAGAAATCACAAAACTCGTCTCTGCGCGAGCTCTTTTCTTACTATAAAACGTACAGCACATTTAAATTTCTCTCTATAAAACCGTGATATACGAACTTGAACATAGCTCACCTAGAGGCCGAATTTTCCAATCCTAAAACAACGCAAACTACAATAAAATTTTTCACATAACGTAGTTTCTCCCAAACTGAAAACTCCTCAATAACCCAATCTCCTATTCCCATTTTACAGAGCCACTCACCTACCACACCTGAAACACCACCATAACCAAACCCCAACCATCCTCATCGCACATCCATACAAAAAAAAATGAAGCTGAATGGCGCTGAAAGGCCAGACGTCGCCAAGCCAAGCATAGAGCGAGAGGAGGGCACGAATGTAGACTACTAACTGGGACGACTGCAGAGAGCCGGGCTATAAAGCTAGGCTAGAGCGCGCACAGAGTCACTCTTCCACTGACCCCTGGAGGATAACTGTATAGCTGGCTGCACTGCAGTGCAGCAGAGCCGGCGCGCCGTGCGCGTATCAATTTTCTTTTCTGCAGCGAGCCTGGCTTTATGGGCCCCATGGGAAAGAGGAGCCGTATAGCTGGGGGCCCCGCGGCCCGATGCAACCGCATCACGCTCTAACCTTTCCGCGGTTGGGAGCTGGGTTATGGTAAGGTTTTGCGGAATCGGTTGGTGTTTTTGGGTGGACTGATGATAGTTTCGAGTTAAGTTTTTATGGTGGGATTAGAGTTAAGGACTAAAGAGTTGGTTTTGTGATTGGATGTTGTGAGCATATTGGATGGATAGCTAAATAGTTTTTTTATGAAAAAATTGTAGACTGCAGAGCTAAAATAAAAATTGTGTAGACATAGTTCAAGAAATTTTTAACTTTCTATTTTTTACAGTATATAAATCGGCTTATAGATCGGTTCATATCAAAAACAATTCGATTAAACAAACTAACAATTTTGATTTTAAAAAAAATATTTTCTTCAGTAATACACTATCGACGAGGCAATAAAAAAGAAAGAAAAAATTAGACACTATAATCTCACATAACGGATATTAATTAGTCAATAATTACAAAGCAAAGCTAGCAATGCGAATGGAATTGTATTTCACTCGAAGTATCGTCTTGATTTACTATTTGAAAAGAGAATTGGCGGTTATCCAGCGCCGCGCGGAGCTCGATAACAGTAATATTATGTTGCAAGGAAGAGCAGTAAAGTCCGTTGCGCTTGCTTTTTTACGCGCCTAAGTACACATCCTATAAAATACGAAATCTTCCTGGGCCTTTGCTTTCCAATGCAGTTTTCCCCCCGCATACAGGTACATATATTTTATGTTACGCGTTAAAACGACGCATAACGAATCGGCCTTTCCTTGGAAAATAATATCGAGTGTTATCGAACGCTAAGCTGGACGAATGACCGCAAACGCTTCCTGAAATTCTAGACGCTCTGAAATTAGCAAAAATCTTGCGGACGCTGGTTACGCTGGACTTTTATAATTTACGTCTGCGCGGTTATATACGGCTGTTAGTTATCGCGTTATTATCTGGATGATATTTTTCAATTTTATTATTTAAATCAGCTTAAACATACGGAACAATCTGCAAATTCAAATTTTCGTTTTAACGATCGAACTAGGCGAGATCGTTGCGCGCGTTAAAACGTATCGTTACGAAATCGCGCATAGTTCTGACAATTTCGTTCGACGTTTTTGTTGTGCCGTAAATTTTTTTCTCGCAAAGTCTACGGTACGGTCGGCCATGAAACGCCGGAAAAGGGCGCGACGACCGATTGTGCTGAACTCGCGCAATCAGTGCAAACCTCGTTCTTGTTTTCTGGGAGACTGAAAAGAAAGAAAAAAGTTTTTACAGTTTGCGAACGTTGGTTTGTGTGCATGGGATTGACTTTGTTTTTTAGTGCAGTGGGTCTGACTTTTGAACGCTGCGCACGTGTAGATTTACATTTCTTGAGCAAGGAGAGATTATTGGGATAGATATAAGTGAAGTTGAACTTTTTTTGGTTTTTTTATTTATTTTTAAGTTTATTGTTGTCGCTTGTTCAAGTGAAGTCATTTGAGTGGTTAGCACAACATTCATTTATGTATGTATACATAAAATTTTCAATAGTTTCTGTTTTGTCTAAAAAGATTTAGTTAGAAGGCTTAATTGAATCAATTAATCTTTTATTGTTACTACTGTATTTTTACATAAGATCGATAAATCCATCCAATAATTCAATTTTAATTTTAAAACTATAATTAACTAAATTTTCTCTAATATCAATCATCAATTCCGCACTCACATATCAAAAACATTTACTTTAACAGATCAAACCTCGCACTGCATCTCCTCACTCAATCAACTCCCCCCCTCAACACCCGACAAAAGGCCATCCGTCCGCAAATCGCCCGCCGGCGGAAAAATCGAGACCACGCGCGGCAAGAAAATCGAAAGACGCTTGCCGGTCGCGCCGATCGGCAAAAAAAGAACCCAACTCCCATCGATCCTATACAGCCACTCTCGCAACGAGCTGGCGCATCTCCTCTCTTTCCACTGGCGGAAAGCGAGAAAACCGGTTGCAGTCGCGGCTCATCGGCGATATATACAAGTATACCGATCTGCCGCGCGCGAGAGAACACATAAAACATCGCCTAAGGGTGAAAGAAAGGGGGGAGCGTATACGCATTCTTGCTTTTTCGAGTGCAAGCGCGGGTCAGCGAGTCTCGTGAAAGAGTGTAGGGGAAATATAGGACGCGACCGCGAGACGCGGGTTTCCGCGTTTCCTTTTTCTTTTCTGCGCGATGGTGTGGATGAGGATTGTGGGGGGTTTTGCTTTATGTTTTTTTTATTGGTGGTCGGTTGTGTAATGATGTGGTGTTGCGCGTGGGATTTTATAGCGTGTGGTGTGGATTTTATTTGGGGTTTTGTATAAAGATAACGAGCGAAAAGGATGGGTTTTGATTGGAGGCAAGTAGTTTGTAAATTGATAATTAATTAGTGGTTTTATTGAAATTTAAAATAGCAGGTATTTTTGCTTGGATTACATTAATACTTCGTAAAGATTGCACTAACTAATTTTTATTATCAGCAATCAAAGGAAAATTTTTAAAAAAATTTACTTTTGCACTCAAAATGTTCGATTCTTACTAAATATTAAACATTTGAAAGTTATATAATTTAGAGCTCGGTAGAATGTTGCTGAATCATGTGAGAATAGAAAATAAAGGTTTTACTTTTACGGAAAAACTGTACACGACTCCGGTGTATAGAAACCCGAGCAACTTTCTTCAACATATACAGTCAATCACATTGTGCACTGACTTGTTATTTATACCCTGCGTAACGTTTCAAAACCGAATCGAGAAATATTTTGTTAACTTAGCTATTTTAAAACCGGATAAAATATTCATATTTAAATTGTTTCCTCTAAATAATTTTTAAATTTTTATCATTTAAAAATTTATAAACTTTTATAATCTATTGCTTAAAAATGACAAATATTTTTTTTGAGAAATTTGAATACATGGAACTAGATTTCATTTACTGCAGATAGATAAAATGTAAACAAAAAGAACACACGTGTATGTAGATGTATTAGATTCAAAATTGACTGTGAATTACTGTGAACTACTCTAAAGAAAAACGTGTATTCTCATAAAATTTTGAAGTTCATTTTGTCCTGCCTGCTGAATTTTTAATGTCTTTTCCCAGGCATCAATTCTGTCTTGACCTCTTAACACATTAAGAACATTTTGGATGTGGTGTAGACAAGTTTTAGTATCCTGCATATAATTAGTAATGCAAATACCACATGAGAAAGTTCACCAACCAGAAAAATATTGAGGTTAAAGTATCGGATTACGTTTATATCAGTAACCGAATTCCAATATTACAGTTATTATGCATCTTCATTGTTTAATAAACCGGTCGTAAAAATGTTTTTTACGTCATTAAATTAAAAATTTTTTTATATAACCAAAACATTTTCTTGATCTTTTAAAATAATAATAAATTCTTCCCAAGCACCTATAATTTAAAGCGCTCCTCGTAACCTTTATTAGTTATAAAATTTCGTGCCCTGTAAACTAGAAAAATCGAAATAGTTATTGATAACCTTTTTACTTTTTTCCAAAGCAATATGAAGAGCTTTACAGCCAATAAATATGATGCAAGAAAAACTCTAAATTAGATTACTCGTTTAAGGTTACTCATATAATTAATCAATGAAATATGCTCCGCTTCCGCGTTTCCTTATACGAGTCTCTTCCTTCATTTTCTTTTTCACTTTCTTTCCCGTGCGCTCGCGCACTCGATTTTCTTTTGCCATCTCTCCCTTTCTCGATTGCATAAAGCCATTAATGTCGCGCTGAAATTAATGTATACGCAAAATGACGACATCAGCGTGAGCGTTGAAAAAAAAAAGTTTTTAATTTTAAATTGCAATTTTCTGGCCGCGCGCGTTTTTATTCTCCGCAATTTAAATTATATCACGCGTTATAAACAGTGTCGCTTTAATGCAGAGTACGGGCCGAGTTGTTGCGTTATTATTAAAAGGAAAAATTGGAAAAATGCGTGTTACTACTACTTGTAAATTATAAGCAAGAGGTGATTTTAATTAATTAAGTAATATACCGGTGCTTGATCCAATCAACATTTTTGCTACAGCGATTTTCAATTAATTTTGAATGATTGATGTAATTATTGCTAAGAAAAAGTACACGAAACGCCCTACATTTTAATTTTAATTTTTAAAACAGAATTTCTCGGTAATTTATTATACGATTAAAAAATTATCAGATATCGACAAAATTTTTAAAAAATTCGGTTAATCAGTAAATCGCCAGTACGGTTTCACTTTAATATGATCATTTAAATGATTATTAACCTACCGTATCTTTTGATAAAGTTCAGATCGTTTACGGAATGCACCGTCCTGTAGCACCTGCGTTTCGGTCACATGTCAACCGGAATTTCAGAATCGTTATATTATGCATTATGAATGAAGCTGTAGCGGTATTTTTTTCCAATAGTGTATTTATAAATTCTGAAAAATTCGGAAGCATGACCAACTGACCTTCTATTTCTTATCGTTAAAACCGGTCATAATATCTATTTATTTGTTTTAGAAAAATTAATATAATTGTGATATAATAGATTTTATGGTTGGGTATCCATTAATAAAGTAATAGTCGTAATAGTACTTGTTGTAAGAAATGCATATGCAAAATTGGGTCGTTCGTTTGCTTGTGGTTGGCTAAGCTTATAATAAATTATTTCTGTTTTATAAGTTTCCGAAAAACGTTTGACATCTATTTTTCTTTTTCTGGTTCAAAAATCAATTACAAAATTAAAGCAATTGAAAAAAATTCATGTGCACTTTAAAAATTGTTACCTTCACAAATAATTGTTAAATCCATAAAAGAAATATATAAACTAAAACTAATGAAATATTTCATGCAAAATACCGATTCATTAAATTTTCCTGTCAACACCCACGTCCTACATCCACCTGTCACCATTCACAAAAAGCTTCCTCACCCAATTCATCCTCTCCAACCAACCATGAACCCGCCTCCATTACCCAGTCAAACCAATCCTCAAACCATCCCGTAAATCGGCAAACGATCGATCCTCTTACCGACCAACGACCCTAGCGCATCAATTAACCCAACCTCCCCCCAAGCATCCCGCTCCCCCCTCCCCCGCAACTGTTACAGTTCCCAAGTCGAGCGCTCGTCTCCCAGACGCTTCACCTCCGTCGTCCAACTCAATCCCGATCCCGTCTTCGCTGCAAAAAACAGTGACGCAAGACACAGTTTACAGAGTGCAGTTACAAACTGCCAGAGAGCGCGCTTGTGTTCATATACCTGCGACAAAAAACCGCGCGAAAGCCAGCAAAAGAAGACGCGCCTGTATATACACACCGCGCTCGCGCGTAGGAGAGAATATAAGAGAGCGCGCGGGGAGAATGGGGCTGCGGTCCCACGTGGGGCCAGTTCGCGCGGAAGAGAGAGAGGAGATGGCTGCTGCTGTGTGCGAGCGCGGAAAAACAGTCGGCCGCCGGGACTCGCGGGCGACGCTGCTATCGTGAGCGCGCCGGGTTTGGTTCTTTGAGCTTTTGGTGATTGAGGTTGGAGTGTTGTCGGAGTGTTTTGGGCTGAGAGTGAGGGGATTGTGGGAGTGTGGGGATTGTGGTGTATTGTGATGGTTTTGTTGGGTTGAGGTTGTTTTATTTGGAGATCGAGGTGTGGTGAAAGGACTGCCGGGATTGCGAAGGGACTGGTGAGCTGTGGAGAAAAAAGAGTTGTGACAATTTTTGGCTTGGTTGAGAGGAACGAGTTTTAAGAACGATTCGATGCTGGATTTATCTTTGGAAAGGTCTTGTGTACTTCCTGGAGCGGCTGTGAAGAAAGTATTATGAACTTAAGTGGCTCTGGATTTCTTTGTATCTTTTATAAAGTTTTGTTTGGATATAATTAAACCTGAAAGCAGATATATTAAGATAAAATACATTTTTTGACTTTAAAGTTCAAGCTGTCAAATAATGATTGATGTTTTAAATATCAACGTGGCATACCAAAACCAACCAAAAAAAGTGCAATTATTCAACAACCACATCAGCGTAACCTTCACCAAAAACGAGAAAACCTCGAAGAAAACCTGCCATTAAAAAATCACCCCAGCAGCCAGCGTTTCCAGAAAACAACTTTCGCAACGCCACTTATACACATATCCAACCACCGTCCCAAGTCCACTTACGCTCCCCTCAGTGCCAAACTGCCTCTAAATAAGAAACGACATTAATTTCGATTTCAAAACGCGCGCACTCCATCCTCCCACCTTCGCGGTTGCAGCGCGCCAACCGAAAAGAGGAAACTCGTCCTATCCGGAGATTGCACAACGGCAATCAGCTCAGACTTCGCTCACTCCCGACGACAGATTAATACAAACTCGAAAGTCCGCATCGTCCACTCGCAAGCGCAAATTACATCCGTCATCCTGCGTACGTACACATACTCACTGCGTGTCACAATCCTAGATACGCGCAATTTCGCCCAAGACGCTCGCAATCCTCGGCCGCTTGAAAAGCCGCGAACTTTTGAAGAAAGGCCGGGTTCTCACGCGGCCCGCGAGCGCGTTAAAATTCGAAAGGTGAGAGACGTAAAAAAAAATAAAAAAAAAAGAACGGCCGAGTGTGTATCTACGTACGCGCGTAGGCTCATCTCGGAAATTCGTCCGGATTGTGTAATGGGAAAGTGGGTTAATGAATGAATCGCTCGCGCCTGCCGGCTAATTCCCCAGCTCCTTTGTCGCGGGCGGCGCGCGCGCTGGAAAAGCCGCTGTCGCGGAAAAGTCGTGGGAAAGCCCCAGCGAAATGGAAATCGCGGCATTCGATCGCGAAATCGCGCGCATCTGCGCGTTTGTCTTCTTTAACTTTCTCGCTCGTATTTAAATTCGACTTGGAAAATCTCCCGGCGGCTCTTTTTTTCTTTCTGCGCTTAATTTACGAAAGATCGATATCTGAATTAGCGCGATTGTGCGTGGCTGGCTGTGGAAAAGTGCGAGCGCAATTATTGCGCTGAAAAGATCGAGCGGCTGTCGGAGCCGGGGGATAATGAATCGAAGAGGATTTTTCCGGAGGAGCGATTGTTTGGCTCTGAGTGCGAGTTGCTGTTCGCCTTGTATTTAGATGAGCGTCGATGGGATTCCCGATGTTTAACGCAGGTTAGTGCGGCTAAGTGGCCTTTTACTTGTTAATATTTCAATGAGAGAGTGAAAGTGCGCGGGGGCGGGGAATCGATATAAATAAATTGCGGGACAATGTAAAAGTGAAAACTGTACGTACTCGGGTTGGTAATTAGCGATTTGGTTATTGTACGTGGCTATTGTCATATTGTGGAAGATGTATTATGCGAGCGAAGATTGCTCAGGTGCAAACTGATGATTTATACTTTTTTATCTTTTACTTTCGTTGTTTTCTTATTGATAAACTAAATTACAGTGGAAATAATTTTTGACGTTTTGTCAATGAAAGAAATAATAATAATATTCATGAAAACAAGTGAAATAATTAACTAAAATTAAGACTACAAAAATTTTCTAATTTCACTTCAAAACATTCTTTATTAAAGTAAGACAAGTGCATGTAAATTGTTACTTTTATAACGTTTACAACTCCTTTGTTGAAATGTTAATTATGCAGGTCAATGATTTAATAACCTAATGAGTGAATTAAAAAAATTAAAATTGTAATACGCTCGCTTATGTTTTTAAATTAAGCGTTTTTAATAAAGCAAAACAATCGTCATTTTCGTTACGAAATAAAAATAATAACATTCATAAACCGCTTAGTAGAAAAGAAATTGTTTCGAGAATACTCGAGCGCAATGATTGGTCATTAACTTAAAGAAAGTATCAATCAAAACATTTCTTTTTAAAACCTCTCCATCAAAAAATCACTGCTATAATAAAAAAAAGAAATCATTTAAAAAAAAATCCACCTTTAAACTCCTTCATCACTCCCACTAACAACCCCCCTCGAAAAACCACTTTCCTCAACCAAATCCAAAATCTCCAAAGCCAGCGAATCGCAACAAAACCGCGCGCCAAAGCCATTAAAGCATCGCTTGCGCGCAGACACTCGAGCATCATCATCGAGCGATGAGCTCGCGCTTCCGCGTCGGCGAAAAGTAAAACAGGCCTCGGCAAGCGCCGACGCGTAATTGCACAATAATAAATCGGCATGATTTTTCCGCCGTGGCCGCTGCGCGCGCGCGTGTCGGGTGGGAGAAGAAAAGTTAGCGGGTCGCTTATGATCTAGCGCGCGCGCTAGCGCTAGCGCAGGCTGCGATAATTATTGCAGCCTAAGCTATGGTTTCTGCTCGCCCGAGCGGACGATATTCACCTGGCTGCCTTCCTATACTCTTGGGACAGATATCGCTGCGTGCGGATAGGACAGTGTGCGCGGGAGGTTTTTTTTGCCGCTGCGCGAGAGCGCGGAACAATAGTTTCGCTGTAAAAATTAATGGAGCTGATCGGCTTGGGTGTAGGTATATAAGGAGTTGGTGTGGAGGGCGGTTTTGTTAGATGGAGTGGTTTTTGTTTTGTTGGGTGGGATTTTATGGGGTTCGATTGGGTGGAGAGAGGTTTTTGTGGGCGTGGAATGATGCGGTTTGGTTTTAATGCGATGGAAGGTTTTTTGATTGATCGGTTTTTGTGTGGTTATATAAAGTGGAAAAGTTAGTTAAATATTAATTCTAAATTGGTAATTAAATACTATTTATAGAAAAATAAACAAAACTTTGTGTGTAAGATTTCCTAAAGCGTACTTATAGTTAGTTGCATAAATAATTATATGAAATTGTAGTTATACTTAAATACTTATTTCCATTAAAAAAAAAACTGTAATATAAAAAATTTTAAATTTTAAAAAATATAAGATTTTTACAATATACTGCCCAAAGCGTACATATAATGCACAAGTAAACTTGTAAAAGCTATAAAAATATGTGACGTGACATAAAAAAAATTCTTTCTAGACATTAAAAAAAAATAGAACTAAAGTAAACGCTCCACGTTACTACTTTTATTATTAAATGCCAAGAATCATATACTCTGAAACTAGTGGGATGGCAAGGTAAATACTTGTATTTAATGGATCCAATGAAAGTTTTAGTACCTAAAACATTTAAAACTAAACTTTACCGTAATAATTCATTGCCGTTTTTAATGTGAGAAGTCATATAAAACTGAGGCTTTTAAGAACAGCCACTAGAATTCAACGTTAAAATTAGCATAAAACTCTGTGAATAGAGGTCAGGATTACGTTTTAAAAATAGTTTAAAATATTTTGATACCCCTAAACTAGCATTTTTCGTCATCGTTAAACTCACTCAATGAAACAGAACTTTCTTATTCCGGAAACGGAGAATTACCTATAATAATCATATCGATTTCTTTACAAAGCTTTCAATAGAAGATGTAAAAATAGAAAACAAATCGATTGTATCGCGGTTTCTGAGGCAAGCATTTAAAACGCAAATGCGCGAGTGTCTAAAAATGGAAAACGGAAACTGAAAATAAAATATTTATAGAAACTTGCATAAAAGCAAAAAGGCACATCATTCATCGGAGCTACACGTAAGCCATTCATTCTCGGATTAAACGGAAGCTACCGTGAAAAACCTAAATACCATGCACGCTTTAAAATTTAAATGGCTTGCATCTTAACCGTAATACGCGAGAATCCATGCGAAACTCCCTAATACAATGTGCAAAATATCTTGGCGTGCAAAATCAAACGAGGATCTCGACGTTTTGTCTCGCTCGTTGTAAGACTGTACGCGAGCGGGTCAACCGTTAATTTTCCTGAACGATTTGCAATGCGAATTGGGTCATGTATCTTGATATACGCACAAATGGAAGGTTCTGTACTTATTTCTTTTGCGAAATTTCCTAGTGTTACAATTGCTTTTTTTGTTCTTTAAGCTAGAAAATTATTGCAGAACTTCTCAAATTATGTTAAATATGTGATAACTTGTTAACTTTTCGTTAAGCATACAAGACTTATATATTGTTGATACGATTCAGATTATAAATTTTGATGATGTAGATATTAAAATGGTGCGAGTTACATAAACCATTTGTTCTAAAATTATTAAATTCAAGAATTCATAATAATAAAGATTACATTTTTAATTTTTCAAAATAATGCTTTAGGTAATTTTTTTGTTACATTATATAGTGGATTATGAACAAACTTTGTGTTATTTATGTTTATTCCCACGTAGTAGCCAACATTATTTTCAAGCTACAATTTGACTAAATCTTTTGGAATTCTTTCATTCACATTGTTAAAAATATTTTTCATATATTTTTATGAAATTATTAAAAGAGATAACATTGAATATCATAAATAAAGTATTGAATTTAAGTACAACATTTTGTATTTTATCCGTTTTTAAGATCTATTGATTTATTATTTATTATTAAATAAATAAAATTGAAACTTAACTAATTTTACATACACAGATATATCATGCAAAATATAAAAATGCATTAAAAATTAATACTTTGTGTATTAATACGGCGTACATTCATAATTATACTAAAGGTATTATAAAACAATAATTATAATTAAACAAATAACATTTAAATTGTATGTGCTACGACCTAAAGATATTCGCTTACAACGTTTTGAAATACTATAATTCTGATATTCTCTCATGATTTTGCTAACTATTGATTTTCAAAAATATTTTTTTTCACTACCTACTGTTTGTTTTAATTCTCACTCGAATCAGAAATCCAAACATCAAATTACAGCGCCATGCCTATAGAATCAGTAACAAACACAATCGCAGCGCGAAAAGCGACGGAACCAGAAAACCGAGCAATTTGCAAGATTTTCGCCCAGAAGCCAATAATACCCAGATTCCTCTGTCGACATTAATTACCCCTTATTTCATTACCCCCACCGTTATTTCGCCGAAGGCGCAATAACAGAGATTCGTGAGCGGCTCTCGCGTGGACACGCGATGTCCAGAGGGATGATGATGATGCTGCCGCGCGCTTTCCCATATATACCACGTAAAAAGGAAGCTTTTTTCTTCCTGGTTCGCGTGAGCGCAAATACTTGCACGTGTGTGCATTTATATATAATATTGCGCATCGGGCGCGGCAAATGTAGTTCAGCGGTAATGATACTGGGAAGAGTTGGATGGTGGACAAATTGTGGGTGACGCCGGGCGTGTATGTATCCATTACGCGCAAGAGCGATGTGATTATATAAATATTCGAGGGATTTTGAGCGGTGGAAATTAACGGGATGTTATACGGGCTGCTAGGCTATTGAAATTAGAGCGCGAAGGAGATTCCCACGCATTAGTTCCACATAAGAAAACACTTAGAATTCGCTACGAAAATACGGTTCTACGCTTGAACTTAGTGGCTGTGCTTGATTGTAGAAAAACATGGTTCTTGTACAATGCAATAACAGCTTTTCGTAAAGGTAGCTACTTGTCTTGCATGGAATTGTTTTTCGTGTACAGTGTAAGATGTGCATGTATACTTTAGAATATTATATTTTTGGTTCGTACAAAGTTTTTAGGATACATATGATAAATATTCATTTCCTGAAATTTATATATGTCATAAATACTTGGAAGTAGTTAACAAGAAATAAATTTTTGTGATCATATTTGAATTATAGCCAATATTTAATTGATTAAGTTTATAAACCAAACTCCTAAAAATTTTATCATTCAAGATACCGATTTTCAAAACCTTTAAGCATTACTTAAAATTAATTAAGGTAATTAGAATATCCTTAATTGCACAATCAATGTGTTTTATTAGGAAATTGTAAACTACTTAAGAAGAATTAATCGCTCCTGTTCTTTTCTAATTATATGCATATTCAGCCTTATTTGTCAGAAAAAAGTTGTTTGTGCAAAAATGTGAAAACTATCCAATATACATATTCATTTTGAATTATTTGTACAAAAGTGAACATAAATAATCTTACTTTATGTAAATTAATTTTGGTTTTGCGTCTGATACTAGAGAAAATGAACTTTTACTTAGTAATTAACTAATTTAAATAAAATTGCTTAAATAAATCTATTACTACCGATCAGTAAGTCTCTTTTCATGTTATTTCATGATTTTATAATCATAAAAGTAGGCAGCGTATGATATTTCAATAAAGTTATTATTAGCTTAATACAAACTACTTCAAATGTCAAGTATTTACTAATAATATTAAATTCAGATAATAAGTTTATTGGCTTAAGATATTTGAATTTCATTCTTTATTAACGATCTTTCGATCGCTTATATTTTGAAAATAGATCGTTATTTTGTAAACTATAACAGCTTATTCATAACAATTCATAATTAAAATACAATAAAAATAAAGTTTCAAAATAAAACAAATCTCTTTTGTTTTACTTTCTTATTTCGGATTGTAATTTTTCAGTGAGTATCATTGTGAAGTTTTAAAATATGAGAAAACTATATTTATATTCGAATGTACATATTTTACACAAATCTTTGCTCTTAACAAAGACTAGTATAGTACATTTAAAAAATTACCGTTTTTTAACTTTCATTTACGGATACACCAAGTTATTTTAACTTATCAAAGATCTCTAATCCATCAAACCCTCTTTCTTTGACAAAAGTGATAAGTTTATATATAAATCACAACAAACTTGCTACTTTAAATTTTTTTCAGTGAAAAGAAAAGTTGCAGTACAGGTATAATTACAAAACGAAATTTTCATTGACATTCACTTTCTTTTTAAAATAATCTATTTTAAAAGAATTAATTAATTCAATTTCTATTAATTGAATTAATTATAAAATTTCTAAAATTGAATTAAGTAAATTAAAATTCGATTTCTTGTAAAATCAAAGAAATAAAAATACTAGTATTTTATGGTTTAAATGGCTTTGTTGGACACCATAATATACAGCAAATTTAAAATAAATAGTTTATAAAATGTTTATGTTTGTACTAGTATTTGTTAGAAGCGACGAATTATGTAAAAAAATGAATATATATGTATATATAATTTCTTATTTTAGTCAAACATATACGTAGTCTGTTTAGAATAAAAATTAAAAAAAACATGCATTTAAAATTATACTTAAAACGATCCGCGTCATTAATAGTTTTTGATTGAATCCATTTTTGGAGATATAAAAATATTCATCAAATTTTTTTACAAAACGTATGTTTGTAAAAATGTTTTTTTATTTAAAATATTTATTTTTAAGAAATTCCCAGTACCAAACAATTGACAGCGATTTTCTTATAAATGTAATGATCTAATGTTTGTCAAAAAAAAAAAAAAAAATGATCATTTTGAATATTCTAATCAGCACGAGTTGATTTAAAAATATTTCTTAAATGTCTGGTCTATCCTTTATAAGATTCTTGAAAATTTCTTAAATTTTTATTTGTATCATTAGTGTAGATTATTATGAAATATACGTTATTGAATTATAGTCTGTAATAGTATATTATGTACCAAGGGCTAAAAGTGAGCTTTTTTAGACCGAGTGTGGAATTTGCAGTACGAGTCAAG